>JAWPHD010018108.1:0-41398 GCA_037043455.1 Cyrtodaria siliqua | reverse complement strand
AATGTGCTGCCAGGCTAATTATGTTGTAAAATAAGTTGTTCTTTTTAAAAAAACAGGCTAAATTTAATCAAAGCATATTTCAGAATGTACCTTTTTGTTGGACTTCCGATGACGCCATCAGTGGTGTCAAAAATGAAAGACAGAAACAGTTACGGTATTTCCCTTACAGTAACATCCGGGCACTATACAGTTACGATATTTCCCTTACAGTAACACCCGGGTGCTATACAGTTACGGTATTTCCCTATCAGTAACACCCGGGCGCTATACAGTGACGGTATTTCCCTAACAGTAACACCTGGGTGCAATACAGTTACGGTATTTCCCTAACAGAAACACACGGGTGCTATACAGTTACGGTATTTCCCTAACAGCAACACCCGGGTGCTATACAGTTATGATATTTCCCTAACAGTAACACCCGGGTGCTATACAGTTAGGATACTTCCCTAACAGTAACACCCGGGCGCTATACAGTTACGGTATTTCCCTAACAGTAACACCCGGGCCCTATACAAAATGCCAAAGGAGCGCTCTAATAAAATTTGAAAAAGTAAAATAATATAAAAACTTTTTTTTTATTAGGGTTATACAAAAGATCTGAGTGGGTGCTTCTATTAAGGGAGGTATTACCATTGAAAAACAGTATATCAGTTTGTCAAGGATGCTAAACATGCAACAAACAAGAGGCCCAAGAGGGCCTGTGAACGCTCTACTGGCTGTTATACCATTGATGAATCGCGTCGTACTACATGGTGTCTAGAGTGTACACAAGGTTTTTCAAGTATTTGACCTAGTGACCTAGTTTTTGACCCCATGGGACCCATTTTCGAACTTGACCAAAATATAATTAAGACAACATTTCGACAAAGTTTCATCAAGATCGGGTCAGAAATATGGCCTCTAGAGTGTACACAAGGTTTTTCAAGTATTTGACCTAGTGACCTAGTTTTTGACCCTGTGTGACCCATTTTCGAACTTTAGCAAGCTATAATTGAGACAAATTTTCTGACAAAATTGCATCAAGATCGGGTCAAAAATATGGCCTCTAGAGTGTACACACGGTTTTTCCAAAGTTTGACCTAGTGACCTAGTTTTTAACACCATGTGACCCATTTTTGAACTTGACCAAGATATAATTAAGACAAACATTTTGACAAAGTTTCATCAAGATTGGGTCAGAAATACGGCTTCTAGAGTGTACACAAGGTTTTTCAAGTATTTGACCTAGTGACCTAGTTTTTAACCCCATGTGACCCATTTTCAAACTTGACCAAGATATAATTAAGACAAACATTCTGACAAAGTTGCATCAAGCTCGGGTCAAAAATATGGCCTCTAGAGTGTACACAAGGTTTTTCCAATATTTGACCTAGTGACCTAGTTTTTAACTTCATGTGACCCATTTCCGAACTTGATCAAGATATAATTAAGATAAACAATTTGACAAAGTTTCATCCAGATTCGGTAACAAATATGACCTCTAGAGTGTACACAAGTTTTTTCAAGTATTTGACCTAGTGACCTAGTTTTTGATCCCACATGACCCATTTTTGAACTTGACCGAGATTTCATTGAGACAAACATTCTGACAAAGTTTCATGATGATTGCATCAGAAATGTGGCCTCGAGAGTGTACACAAGAAAAGTTGACGGACGACGGAAAACGGACAATACACCATCCCATAAGCTAAAAACAAACTTTACCGAGCTGTTATTGACATTAACAATCTGGTAAAGTTTAGTAAAGATTGAATGAAAAAAAATATGGCGTCTAGAGTGTACACAAGGTTTTTCAAGTATTTGACCTAGTGACCTAGTTTTTGACCCCATGGGACCCATTTTCGAACCTGACCAAAATATAAATAAGACAACATTTCGACCAAGTTTCATCAAGATCGGGTCAGAAATATGGCCTCTAGAGTGTAAACAAGGTTTTTCAAGTATTTGACCTAGTGACCTAGTTTTCGACCCTGTGTGACCCATTTTCGAATTTTAGCAAGCTATAATTGAGACAAATATTCTGACAAAATTGCATCAAGATCGGGTAAAAAATATGGCCTCTAGAGTGTACACACAGTTTTTCCAAAGTTTGACCTAGTGACCTAGTTTTTAACACCATGTGACCCATTTTTGAACTTGACCAAGATATAATTAAGACAAACATTTTGACCAAGTTTCATCAAGATTGGGTCAGAAATACGGCTTCTAGAGTGTACACAAGGTTTTTCAAGTATTTGACCTAGTGACCTAGTTTTTA
This sequence comes from Cyrtodaria siliqua, assembly GCA_037043455.1. Classification (NCBI taxonomy): domain Eukaryota; kingdom Metazoa; phylum Mollusca; class Bivalvia; order Adapedonta; family Hiatellidae; genus Cyrtodaria; species Cyrtodaria siliqua. The sequence continues at coordinate 39,138 of JAWPHD010018108.1, read as the reverse complement.
ACCCCATGTGACCCATTTTCAAACTTGACCAAGATATAATTAAGACAAACATTCTGACAAAGTTGCATCAAGCTCGGGTCAAAAATATGGCCTCTAGAGTGTACACAAGGTTTTTCCAATATTTGACCTAGTGACCTAGTTTTTAACTTCATGTGACCCATTTCCGAACTTGATCAAGATATAATTAAGATAAACAATTTGACAAAGATTCATCAAGATTGGGTAACAAATATGACCTCTAGAGTGTACACAAGTTTTTTCAAGTATTTGACCTAGTGACCTAGTTTTTGACCCCACATGACCCATTTTCGAACTTGACCGAGATTTCATTGAGACAAACAATTAAGATAAACATTCTGACAAAGTTGCATCAAGCTCGGGTCAAAAATATGGCCTCTAGAGTGTACACAAGGTTTTTCCAATATTTGACCTAGTGACCTAGTTTTTATTTTCATGTGACCCATTTCCGAACTTGATCAAGATATAATTAAGATAAAAAATTTGACAAAGTTTCATCAAGATTGGGTAACAAATATGACATCTAGAGTGTACACAAGTTTTTTCAAGTATTTGACCTAGTGACCTAGTTTTTGACCCCAAATGACCCATTTTTGAACTTGACATTCTGACAAAGTTTCATCAAGATCGGGTCAAAAATATGGCCTCTAGAGTGTACACACGGTTTTTCCAAAGTTTGACCTAGTGACCTAGTTTTTAACACCATGTGACCCATTTTCAAACTTGACCAAGATATAATTAAGACAAACATTCTGACAAAGTTGCATCAAGCTCGGGTCTAAAATATGGCCTCTAGAGTGTACACAAGGTTTTTCCAATATTTGACCTAGTGACCTAGTTTTTGACCCCACATGACCCATTTTCGAACTTGACCGAGATTTCATTGAGACAAACAATTATGATAAACATTCTGACAAAGTTGCATTAAGCTCGGGTCAAAAATATGGCCTCTAGAGTGTACACAAGGTTTTTCCAATATTTGACCTAGTGACCTAGTTTTTATTTTCATGTGACCCATTTCCGAACTTGATCAAGATATAATTAAGATAAACAATTTGACAAAGTTTCATCAAGATTGGATAACAAATATGACCTCTAGAGTGTACACAAGTTTTTTCAAGTATTTGACCTAGTGACCTAGTTTTTGACCCACATGACCCATTTTTGAACTTGACCGAGATTTCATTGAGACAAACATTCTGACAAAGTTTCATCAAGATCGGGTCAAAAATATGGCCTCTAGAGTGTACACAAGGTTTTTCCAAAGTTTGACCTAGTGACCTAGTTTTTAAACCATATGACCCATTTCCGAACTTGATCAAGATATAATTAAGATAAACAATTTGACAAAGTTTCATCAAGATTGGGTCAAAAATATGATCTCTAAAGTGTACACACGGTTTTTCCAAAGTTTGACCTAGTGACCTAGTTTTTAACACCATGTGACCCATTTTTGAACTTGACCAAGATATAATTAAGACAAACACTTTGACAAAGTTTCATCAAGATTGGGTCAGAAATACGGCTTCTAGAGTGTACACAAGGTTTTTCAAGTATTTGACCTAGTGACCTAGTTTTTAATCCCATGTGACCCATTTTCAAACTTGACCAAGATATAATTAAGACAAACATTCTGACAAAGTTGCATCAAGCTCGGGTCAAAAATATGGCCTCTAGAGTGTACACAAGGTTTTTCCAATATTTGACCTAGTGACCTAGTTTTTGAACCCACATGACCCATTTTCGAACTTGACCGAGATTTCATTGAGACAAACATTCTGACAAAGTTTCATGATGATTGCATCAGAAATGTGGCCTCTAGAGTGTACACAAGCAAAAGTTAACGGACGGAAGGACGGACGGACGGACGGACACCACACCATCCCATAAGCTCTGCTGGCCTTTGGCCAGTAGAGCTAACAAGAGCTGTTGGATGACAGCACGCTCGACTTTTCGAGGCCTCATCTATTTATTGGACAGTTAAGTTAAGGGTGGCCACTGCTGAGGTTTTGGATTTTTGCACTTCCGGAAATTTACATTTGTTATATTTCAGAAATTATAATAAAACTGGAAAAAATAATAATACAGTAACAAACTAATGCCCAATAGGGATATTTTAGTGACCTCACATTTTGTGCCCAAAATTGACCATTTTTTTAACATAAGCCAAAATGGGGGGTAGGGGTACAAAAGATGGTATTTCTCAAAAAAAGTTTAAGAAATTCACTTAATTTAAACTTTATTACAAAGACATGTGTTAGGATATACAGAGACAGCAATAAAAAGTATTGTTCCTATTATTTGTTACAGACCTATGCCGTTATATGTCGGAGCTCGTCGAAATCTAAAAAAGCTAATTTTTTCTCAGTTTTTATTGAATATCTTTCTTATATGCACACCGACCCCCAATTTTAATTTTTTCATTCTGAAACTCAGGTCTTGTATATATTGTAGACAAAATATCTCAAAAAGTTTACTGTTCCTTTATCATGAAAAATTGATTGATCACAAATTTAACAAGATGTCAATGACCTTGAAGCTCTACTGATTGATTTTGATTTCAGGAAGTAGTCGCTACAGACTTGTTTTTTGAAAATCTATTTTTAACCGTGGCGGCCATCTTGAATTTCCGGCCGACCTGAAATTTTGTTAAGATCAATAAGACATTATGAGCAACATTCCTGTGAAGTTTCATGAAAATCCGTCAGGTAGTTTCAAAGAAGTAGTCGCTACAAGTTTTCATTATATAACTCTATGTAAACAAAGCAGCCATGTTTAAGGTCAAATCAAAACGATTTTCGACAAGGACCAACATCATGTCATACTGATCATTTTAGAAAAAGTCCCATATCAATATCTCTTATTGTTTTGAAGAAGTAGTCGCTACAAACTTATTTATTTTAAATCTATTTTTAGCTGTGGCGGCCATCTTCAATTTCCGGCCGACCTGAAATTTTTCTAGGATCAACTAGACATCAAGAGCAACATTCCTGTGAAGTTTCATGAACATCCGTCAAGTAGTTTCAGAGGAGTAGTCGCTACAAGTTTTTACTATATAACTCTATGTAACCAAAGATGGCCACTGGCAGCCATGTTTAACGTCGAATCAAAATAATTTTCCACAAGGATCTACATCATGTCATGCTGATCATTTTAGAAAAAGTCCCATATCAATATCACTTATAGTTTTCAAGAAGAAGTCGCTACAAACTTATTTTTTAAAAATCTATTTTTAGCTGTGACGGCCATCTTGAATTTCCGGCCGACCTGAAATTTTGATAGGATCAATTAGACATCAAGAGCAACATTCCTGTAAAGTTTCATGACAATCCGCCAAGTAGTTTCAGAGGAGTAGTCGCTACAAGTTTTTACTATATAACTCTATGTAAACAAAAATGGCCGCTGGCAGCCACGTTTAACGTCGAATCAAAACGATTTTTGACTAGGATCAACATCATGTAATGCTGATCATTTTAGAAAAAGTCCCATATCAATATCACTTATAGTTTTCAAGAAGTAGTCGCTACAAACTTGTTTTTTAAAAATCTATATTTAGCTGTGACAGCCATCTTGAATTTCTGGCCGACCTGAAATTTTTCTAGGATCAATTAGACATCAAGAGCAACATTCCTGTAAAGTTTCATGACAATCCGCCAAGTAGTTTCAGAGAAGTAGTCGCTACAAGTTTTTACTATATAACTCTATGTAAACAAAGATGGCCGCTGGCAGCCATGTTTAACGTTGAATCAAAACGATTTTTGACTAGGATCAACATCATGTCATGCTGATCATTTTAGAAAAAGTCCCATATCAATATCACTTATAGTTTTCAAGAAGAAGTCGCTACAAACTTGTATTTTAAAACTCTATTTTTAGCTTTGGCGGCCATCTTGGATTTCACATCAACATGAATTTTTGCTAGGATCAACTAGACTTTATGGGCAACATTTCTGTAAAGTTTCATGAATATCCCTCCAGTAGTTTCAGCTGTGAAGTCGCTACAAATAAAAGTTTACGGACAGACAGACGGACAGACGGACGGACGACGGTGACGGACGCCGCACCACGGCATAAGCTCTGCTGATCTCTGATCAGTAGAGCTAAAAATGCAATTTATAGTAAACTGGATGGGGTAATGACAAGGGATGTAATAATTTTACAGATGGTGATAAAAATACCACAACCCTTAATTTTTCGTCCTAAAGTATGAACTATTACATTAAGAAAGACGGAAAATCGATACCTGCTCTGCAAACCACACTACACACATTTAAGTTGCCATACACAATTTGCAGCTGATTCAGAATTTAAAACCACACTGTGAGAGTGTATTACTGAAGATTAATGTTGCGAAAAAGTTAAATCACCGACCCATCATTATTTTTCCAGAAACTGACTAGTAATATGTTAGTCTTCATAAAAAACAGGGAAATTAAAAATTCTTACTGTTCTGATATTCACCAGAGGGCACCCTTAAAAAGGTGCATAATTCTGTAAAATTTATAACAGACTTATGGCACTTGTTTGTACAAGTTCCTCTTTCTGGGATATGAGCTTACCGAAAATGGTTAACAAACAAGAGGTCAATGACCTTGAAGCTCTACTGACTGATTTTGATTTCAGGAAGTAGTCGCTACAAACAGTTTTTTTGAAAATTTATTTTTAGCCGTGGCGGCCATCTTGAATTTCCGGCCGACCTGAAATTTTGCTAGGATCAATTAGACATCAAGAGCAACATTCCTGTGAAGTTTCATGAAAATCTGTCAAGTAGTTTCAGAGGAGTAGTCGCTACAAGTTTTCATTATATAACTCTATGTAAACAAAGATGGCCGCTGACAGCCATGTTTAACATCGAATCAAAACGATTTTTGACAAGGACCAACACCATGTCATGCTGATCATTTTAGAAAAAGTCCCATATCAATATCACTTATAGTTTTCAAGAAGTAGTCGCTACAAACTTGTATTTTGAAAATCTATTTTTAGCCATGGCAGCCATCTTGAATTTCCGGCCGACCTGAAATTTTGCTAGGATCAATAAGACATGAAAAGCAACATTCGTGTGAAGTTTCATGAAAATCTGTCAAGTCGTTTCAGAGGAGTAATCGCTACAAGTTTTCATTATATAACTCTATGTAAACAAAGATGGCCAATGGCAGCCATGTTTAACGTCGAATCAAAATAATGGTCGACTCGGATAACCATCATGTCATGCTGATCATTTTAGAAAAAGTCCCATATCAATATCACTTATAAGTTTTCAAGAAGAAGTCGCTACAAACTTATTTTTTAAAAATCTATTTTTAGCTGTGACGGCCATCTTAAATTTTGCTAGGATCAATTAGACATTCAGAGCAACATTCCTGTAAAGTTTCATGAAAATCCGCCAAATAGTTTCAGAGAAGTAGTCGCTACAAGTTTTTACTATATAACTCTATGTAAACAAAGATGGCCGCTGGCAGCCATGTTTAACGTCGAATCAAAACGATTTTTGACAAGGACCAACATCATGTCATGCTGATCATTTAAGAAAAAGTCCCATATCAATATCACTTATAGTTTTCAAGAAGTAGTCGCTACAAACTTGTATTTTGAAAAATTATTTTTAGCCGTGGCGGCCATCTTGAATTTGCGGCCGACCTGAAATTTTGCTTGGATCAATTAGACATCATGAGCAACATTCCTGTGAAGTTTCATGAAAATCCGTCAAGTAGTTTCAGAGGAGTAGTCGCTACAAGTCTTCATTATACAAGAGGTCAATGACCTTGAAGCTCTACTGATTGATTTTGATTTCAGGAAGTAGTCCCTACAGACTTGTTTTTTGAAAATCTATTTTTAACCGTGGCGGCCATCTTGAATTTCCGGCCGACCTGAAATTTTGCTAAGATCAATAAGACATTAAGAGCAACATTCCTGTGAAGTTTCATGAAAATCCGTCAGGTAGTTTCAAAGAAGTAGTCGCTACAAGTTTTCATTATATAACTCTATGTAAACAAAGCAGCCATGTTTAAGGTCAAATCAAAACGATTTTCGACAAGGACCAACATCATGTCATACTGATCATTTTAGAAAAAGTCCCATATCAATATCTCTTATTGTTTTGAAGAAGTAGTCGCTACAAACTTATTTATTTTAAATCTATTTTTAGCTGTGGCGGCCATCTTGAATTTCCGGCCGACCTGAAATTTTTCTAGGATCAACTAGACATCAAGAGCAACATTCCTGTGAAGTTTCATGAACATCCGTCAAGTAGTTTCAGAGGAGTAGTCGCTACAAGTTTTTACTATATAACTCTATGTAACCAAAGATGGCCACTGGCAGCCATGTTTAACGTCGAATCAAAATAATTTTCCACAAGGATCTACATCATGTCATGCTGATCATTTTAGAAAAAGTCCCATATCAATATCACTTATAGTTTTCAAGAAGTAGTCGCTACAAACTTATTTTTTAAAAATCTATTTTTAGCTGTGACGGCCATCTTGAATTTCTGGCCGACATGAAATTTTTCTAGGATCAATAAGACATCAAGAGCAACATTCCTGTAAAGTTTCATGACAATCCGCCAAGTAGTTTCAGAGGAGTAGTCGCTACAAGTTTTTACTATATAACTCTATGTAAACAAAGATGGCCGCTGGCAGCCATGTTTAACGTTGAATCAAAACAATTTTTGACTAGGATCAACATCATGTAATGCTGATCATTTTAGAAAAAGTCCCATATCAATATCACTTATAGTTTTCAAGAAGTAGTCGCTACAAACTTATTTTTTAAAAATCTATTTTTAGCTGTGACGGCCATCTTGAATTTCCGGCCGACCTGAAATTTTTCTAGGATCAATTAGACATCAAGAGCAACATTCCTGTAAAGTTTCATGACAATCCGCCAAGTAGTTTCAGAGAAGTAGTCGCTACACGTTTTTACTATATAACTCTATGTAAACAAAGATGGCCGCTGGCAGCCATGTTTAACGTTGAATCAAAACGATTTTTGACTAGGATCAACATCATGTCATGCTGATCATTTTAGAAAAAGTCCCATATCAATATCACTTATAGTTTTCAAGAAGAAGTCGCTACAAACTTGTATTTTAAAACTCTATTTTTAGCTTTGGCGGCCATCCTGGATTTCACATCAACATGAATTTTTGCTAGGATCAACTAGACTTTATGGGCAACATTTCTGTAAAGTTTCATGAATATCCATCCAGTAGTTTCAGCTGTGAAGTCGCTACAAATAAAAGTTTACGGACAGACAGACGGACGGACGGACAGACGGACGACGGACGCCGCACCACGGCATAAGCTCTGCTGATCTCTGATCAGTAGAGCTAATAACTCTATGTAAACAAAGATGGCCGCTGTCAGCCATGTTTAACGTCGAATCGAAACGATTTTCGACAAGGACCAACATCATGTCATGCTGATCATTTTAGAAAAAGTCCCATATCAATATCACTTAGAGTTTTCAAAAAGTAGTCGCTACAAACTTGTTTTTTAAAAACCTATTTTTAGATTTGGCGGCCATCTTGGATTTCACATCAACATGAATTTTTGCTAGGATCAACTAGACTTCATGGGTAACATTTCTGTAAAGTTTCATGAATATCCATTCAGTAGTTTCAGAGGAGAAGTCGCTACAAAAAAAGTTTACGGACAGACGGACGGACAGACAGACGGACGACGGACGCCGCACCATGGCATAAGCTCTGCTGATCTCTGATCAGTAGAGCTAAAAATTCAGTAAGTGTGATAAAGGGCAAAACTTTGTCAAAATAGGTTGCAGTGTTATGTGATTTGAATGTAGCAGGTTGCAGTGTTATGTGATTTGAATGTAGCATGTTATCTATTTATACTGAAAACATTCGTGAAGTTTTACTGAGTTCCGCCAGACAGTTTCTGAGATATGCCAGCTTAATGAAACAAGAGGTCAATGACCTTGAAGCTCTACTGATTGATTTTGATTTCAGGAAGTAGTCGCTACAAACTTTTTTTTTGAAAATCTATTTTTAGCTGTGGTGGCCATCTTGAATTTCCGGCCGACCTGAAATTTTGCTAGGATCAATTAGACATCAAGAGCAACATTCCTGTGAAATTTTTATGAAAATCCGTCAAGTAGTTTCAGAGGGGTAGTCGCTACAAGATTTCATTATATAACTCTATGTAAACAAAGATGGCCACTGACAGCCATGTTTAACATTGAATCAAAATAATGTTCGACTCGGATAACCATCATGTCATGCTGATCATTTTAGAAAAAGTCCCATATCAATATCTCTTATAGTTTTCAAGAAGTAGTCGCTACAAACTTATTTTTTAAAAATCTATTTTTAACTGTGGCAGCCATCTTGAATTTCTGGCCGATCTGAAATTTTGCTAGGATCAATTAGACATTAAGAGCAACATTCCTGTAAAGTTTCATGAAAATCCGCCAAGTAGTTTCAGAGGAGTAGTCGCTACAAGTTTTTACTATATAACTCTATGTAAACAAAGATGGCCGCTGGCAGCCACGTTTAACGTCGAATCAAAACGATTTTTGATAAGGACCAACATCATGTCATGCTGATCATTTTAGAAAAAGTCCCATATCAATATCACTTATAGTTTTCAAGAAGTAGTCGCTACAAACTTGCATGAAAATCTATTTTTAGCCATGGCGGCCATCTTGAATTTCGGCCGACCTGAAATTTTGCTAGGATCAATTAGACATCAAGAGCAACATTTCTGTGAAGTTTCATGAAAATCCGTCAAGTAGTTTCAGAGGAGTAGTCGCTACAAGTTTTCATTATATAACTCTATGTAACAAAGATGGCCACTGGCAGCCATGTTTAATGTCGAATCAAAATAATGTTCGACTCGGTTAACCATCATGTCATGCTGATCATTTTAGAAAAAGTCCCATATCAATATCACTTATAGTTTTCAAGAAGTAGTCGCTACAAACTTGTATTTTGAAAATCTATTTTTAGCCATGGCGGCCATCTTGAATTCCGGCCGACCTGAAATTTTGCTAGGATCAATTAGACATCAAGAGCAACATTTTTGTGAAGTTTCATGAAAATCCGTCAAGTAGTTTCAGAGGAGAAGTCGCTACAAGTTTTCATTATATAACTCTATGTAAACAAAGATGGCCACTGGCAGCCATGTTTAATGTTGAATCAAAATAATGTTCGACTCGGATAACCATCATGTCATGCTGATCATTTTAGAAAAAGTCCCATATCAATATCACTTATAGTTTTCAAGACGTAGTCGCTACAAACTTATTTTTTAAAATCTATTTTTAACTGTGGCAGCCATCTTGAATTTCTGGCCGATCTGAAATTTTGCTAGATCAATTAGACATTAAAAGCAACATTCCTGTAAAGTTTCATGAAAATCTGCCAAGTAGTTTTAGAGGAGTAGTCGCTACAAGTTTTTACTATATGACTCTTATGTAAACAAAGATGGCCGCTGGCAGCCACGTTAACGTCGAATCAAAACAATTTTTGATAAGGACCAACATCATGTCTTGCTGATCATTTTAGAAAAAGTCCATATCAATATCACTTATAGTTTTCAGAAGTAGTCGCTACAAACTTGTAATTTGAAAAATTATTTTTAGCCGTGGCGGCCATCTTGAATTTCCGGCCGACCTGAAATTGTGCTAGGATCAATTATACATCAAGAGCAACATTCCTGTGAAGTTTCATGAAAATCCGTCAAGTAGTTTTAGAGGAGTAGTCGCTACAAGTTTTCATTATATAACTCTATGTAAACAAAGATGGCTGCTGGCAGCCATGTTTAACGTCAAATCAAAACGATTTTCGACAAGGACCAACATCATGTCATGCTGATCATTTTAGAAAAAGTCCCATATCAATATCACTTATAGTTTTCAAGAAGTAGTCGCTACAAACTTGTATTTAAAAAATCTATTTTTAGCTTTGGCGGCCATCTTGGATTTCACATCAACATGAATTTTTGCTAGGATCAACTAGACTTCATGGGCAACATTTTTGTAAAGTTTTATGAATATCCATCCAGTAGTTTCAGAGAAGTAGTCGCTACAAATAAAAGTTAACGGACAGACGGACGGACAGACGGACAGACGGACGACGGACGCCGCACCACGGCATAAGCTCTGCTGATCTCTGATCAGTAGAGCTAAAAAAGGTTAACAAAGAAACTAAGTATAACAAGAGGTCAATGACCTTGAAGCTCTACTGATTGATTTTGATTTCAGGAAGTAGTCGCTACAGACTTGTTTTTTGAAAAATTATTTTTAGCCGTGGCGGCCATCTTGAATTTCCGGCCGACCTGAAATTTTGCTAGGATCAATTAGACATCAAGAGCAACATTCCTGTGAAGTTTCATGAAAATCCGTCAAGTAGTTTCACAGGAATAGTCGCTACAAGTTTTCATTATATAACTCTATGTAAACAAGGATGGCCGCTGACAGCCATGTTTAACGTCGAACAAAATAATATTTGAATCTGATACATTATGTCATGCTGATCATTTTACAAAAAGTCCCATATCAATATCACTTATAGTTTTCAAGACGTAGTCGCTACAAACTTCTTTTTTAAAAAATCTAATTTTAGCTATGGCGGCCATCTTGAATTTCTGGCCGATCTGAAATTTTGCTAGGATCAATTAAACATTAAGAGCAACATTCCTGTAAAGTTTCATGAAAATCTGCCAAGTAGTTTCAAAGGATTAGTCGCTACAAGTTTTTACTATATAACTCTATGTAAACAAAGATGGCCGCTGCAGCCATGTTTAACGTTGAATCAAAACAATTTTTGACAAGGACCAACACCATGTCATGCTGATCATTTTACAAAAAGTCCAATATCAATATCACTTATAGTCTTCAAGTAGTAGTCGCTACAAACTTGTATTTTGAAAATCTATTTTTAGCCATGGCAGCCATCCTGAATTTCCGGCCGACCTGAAATTTTGCTAGGATCAATTAGACATCAAGAGCAACATTCCTGTGAAGTTTCATGAAAATCCGTCAAGTAGTTTCAGAGGAGTAGTCGCTACAAGTTTTCATCATATAACTCTATGTAAACAAAGATGGCCACTGGCAGCCATGTTTAACGCCGAATCAAAATAATGTTTGACTCTGATAACCATCATACCATGCTGATCATTTTACAAAAAGTCCCATATCAATATCACTTATAGTTTTCAAGACGTAGTCGCTACAAACTTGTATTTTGAAAATTTACTTTTAGCCGTGGCGGCCATCTTGAATTTCCGGCCGACCTGAAATTTTGCTAGGATCAATTAGACATCAAGAGCAACATTCCTGTGAAGTTTCATGAAAATCCGTCAAGTAGTTTCAGAGGAGTAGTCGCTACAAGTTTTCATTATATAACTCTATGTAAACAAAGATGGCCGCTGGCAGCCATGTTTAACGTCGAATCAAAATGATTTTCGACAAGGACCAACATCATGTCATGCTGATCATTTTAGAAAAAGTCCCATATCAATATCACTTATAGTTTTCATGATGAAGTCGCTACAATCTTGTTTTTTAAAAACCTATTTTTAGATCTGGCGGCCATCTTGGATTTCACATCAACATGAATTTTTGCTAGGATCAACTAGACTTCATGGGCAACATTTCTGTAAAGTTTCATGAAAATCCATACAGTAGTTTCAGAGGAGAAGTCGCTACAAAAAAAAGTTTACGGACAGATGGACGACGGACGCCGCACCACGGCATAAGCTCTGCTGATCTCTGATCAGTAGAGCTAAAAAGGGGCATAACTTTGTCAAAATAGGTTGCAGAGTTATGTGACTTGCATATAACATGTTATCTATTTATACTGAATACATGCGTGAAGTTTTATTGAGTTCTGCCATGTGTTTCTGAGATATGAGCTTACCAAAAAAGGTAAACCAAGAAAATGTGAGCTTTAACCGAAAAAGGTTAACCAAGAAATTGAATAAGTACAAAAAACAGGCATAACTTTGTCGAAATAGGTTGCAAAGTTATGCGACGTGTGCGTGCATGTGGCATGTTATCAATTTGTACTGAATACATGCGTGAACCAACGGTAACGGTAACGCCGACGTCAGGGCTATCTTTCTGCAAAAAGTTAAGCTGAAACGTTCCTTTTGTTCTAATGCAATATAATTTAATTTAAAGGAAGTATATCAGGAGTCTGGTCCGACATAAAATTGACATGAATAATGATGTCTTCTATTCTCAACATGATGAACAAGCTTACAAATGATGCTTTATTTACCACTCACTGGCAAGTGGTCATTCTACATATGTAGTAATGGATGTGCTATCCTAGGTTACGCACCAAGGTAAGCATTTTATACCTGGCCTTGAATTCATCAACCATTATTGAGAATATTGTTAGACTTAAGCCCAAGTATGCAAATTTCAATCTCACATATTTCTATAAGTTTAAAGGATAAACGTTCATAAGAAGCATCAATGTATAAATATGATAAATTCTAATAAATAGCAAGTTCATACGATAGCAAGTTCATACGATTGTTTATCTATGAAGGTCATGGGAATATTTGTGAATGGAATTTTAGTACTTGAGCTCAAGTCTAAAAATAGTCTGTAGAATGATTGGTGACTTTCAAGCCAGTCAGAATAGTCTGTAGAATGGTTGGTGACTTTCAAGCCAGTCATAGTCTGTAGAATGGTTGGTGACTTTCAAGCCAGTCAGAATAGTCTGTAGAATGGTTGGTGACTTTCAAGCCAGTCAGAATAGTCTGTAGAATGGTTGGTGACTTTCAAGCCAGTCAGAATAGTCTGTAGAATGGTTGGTGACTTTCAAGCCAGTCAGAATAGTCTGTAGAATGGTTGGTGACTTTCAAGCCAGTCAGAATAGTCTGTAGAATGGTTGGTGAATTTCAAGCCAGTCTCTCATTCAAAGTCTATGGTGAATTCAAATTTAAGACCAGAACAACATTGTACAGCATATTTTGATTGATATGTCATATGTTTATCATGAATGTTAACATTATTAAAAGTTAAGATTATTCTAGAAAACGCCTTTAACTTCAAAGAATCCTTCAATCTTACAATGACATAGCATTACCCACTTGTTCCTACATCAGATCTGATAGTATTACCTTCTGGAAAATCAATCACATTCCATCATACTCAGCTCAAATTCCCAAAATATATATCAAATTCCGTAAAGTCAATGTTTTTTGAAACTGAACAAAAATTCCAAGCCTATTGCAATTGTTATGTGTTGTATTGTGTAAGAAAGGAGGCAGTAAACCTGCGAGATCAATAATGTATTTGATACGCATAAATGGCCTCAACAGAGTTCAGACAACCGTCGATGAAAGCAGCCGAGTGATTCAGAATGCAGCTCACACTGCATAATCACGACAACGAGATCAATAACAAAGCAGCCAGGTGAGTTGGATGACAGCAGCTTTAACTGTGATACGATAGTAACAGACTGTCTGAATTTTAAAAAAGGAAAAAAGAACAACCAATTTTAATCATAAAATAATTGATTTTGTCATAAGTCAGAACTTATAGTCATGTAGTTACTTGTATTATAAACCTCAGCTGGTGTCATTACCTATTCAAACACAATTTAACAAAAAATAATCCAATACTTCATAACTGTGATTTGCTAGAAAAAAAATAAAACTGATTGCCAGAAACAACGTTTTTTTCTGGTATCTCCAATGTATCAATAATATCATCAAATGAAAACATCACCAATACTAGAGCATGATTACTAACTTGTGTACAAAGGTTACACTGATACAATAATAAGTCTATTTTGAACTATGAATATATTTGAATGCATTAGGAATCCAAGCTAATATATCTCACAATCACATTTCCTATCTGCTATTTTACTTTAAAGAAATGACCAGGGGCGGATTCAGAGGGGGCATTAAAGTCTGCATGAGAAGCTATGAAAATTCATGTGAAAAAAATGTTGTTTTTTATTTGCCAACCGTTTATTTAAATTTGCAACACCTCTAAAAAAATCTAAAATATACAGCACCCCAGCTAATCTCAAATCCTGTAATCAACCTTGATGACCTTTTTTTTATATATAAATGTCTCAAAATTGCAATCTGAGGGATCAATAATGCACTCTTGATCTAAATCGATCAATATAAAAGTTTTACAACTTTAACCAAATTCACCACTGATAAGGTGACCGTTGTATTCCCCTTAAAACCTTACAACAATATACCTCGTAGTAAATACAGTAACCGATATAAATGGAGGTTAAGGCGAGAAAATAATTACCGTATTTTGAATGTTCACTTCAATAGTTATTTTAAATGATTAAGCGGTTCAAGTGTTTTAATTTTCCATTCAAGCAGACGTCATTCTTTCATTTAATGCCACCCCACCCTCGTTCATTCTTTCACTATAAAACATCTTATATATTATTTAATTGTATTAGTAATTTAAATATGTATAATATTTGTATTTAATACTTCACTGGTACCTGTGTTAGTAATTTTAAAAAAAGACAGTTTAACAATTAAATATACTATACTGAGGGAAAAAGGTTCAGCAAGTTTTTTGTTGCACCCTGGAAATAATACATTTTTGGTTGTAAAATCAAGAAACTATACTGCCATAGACACAATATTTTATTAAACACACATCAATAATAGTCGAACATCTTAATGACGTAACGAATAAATGAACGTAGGGGTCAAGCCCGTAAAGTCCAAAAATGTCAGTATATATTGTATACAGTATTATTTCATCTAAAAAAATTGCTAAACTTTTTCCCCTCAGTATAATTATTTCAAGGTTCCATATCTATGCTACATAAAAATGCAAACCTTATTAAATAATGTGAATATCACAATCAACGTACCAAAAAAAGGTATTCCAACCACTGAACAAATAAATATTTAATCAGATATCGATAAACGGTCTGGCAGCATATTTAAATGTCTATATAAATGAACTGAAATTTAAATATCTTTATCAGTGAAATTAAATCCCCGTCATTGCCGACACATCCAGTAGGCAAGAACAAAGTAAACACTGAGACAGAACTTAGGTCATCCGAGGCTACACAAACACACAATGTACAAATATTGATCAAGGAAACTATATCTGACATATTTCGAGCTGTGCATTCTTAAGACATGATCTACATGTAGCTGTTGCTCTCATCTCAACTGTCGGGAAAATAAATCAACTGGTAATTAGTTCTCAAAACACATGAGAATTTACTGTACAGTTAAAATATTTGAGAGTAAAAAACATACTACTGATGTAGAATCAGAGCGAAACAAAACTAACACTGAGTAACCGGAAAGACAGAGTAAAATGTAGAAAGAATCTTTAAAGGGACTGGAGGCAAACTGGCAAAAATATGGGTGTTAATCTAAATACGAATTAAACCATCTAACTGCGTTTCAGTTGCATGGTCTTCATTCATATGCACATGATCTGCCGAATTAAATTATTGTTAGTGAATAGTTTGGACTGAAAAAACTTGATGACTTGACTATATTTTGTTGTATAAATCTTTACTATTAATTCACTTGATTTATTGCTTAAAAAATAGTCTTGTTTTGTTATCAAAGTACACTTTTATTGAATTACAGGTATAAATGCAATGCCAAAAACCAGGCTAGTGCCATGTGAGATATCCAACCCTTTTGTAAATAATGACGCTTCATTAATTTGTCTAGTTCTTTCCAGCTAAGGAGAAGTTGGAGGGTTGGATAAATGCTTCAGGGGTTATAGGTGTAGATATTCATGGTAAATACCACTGAAATGCAGCTGTAAATCAACGATATTCTGTTGACCTCAGATAAGAAAGCTTTGGATATTGGACACTTCTGCCTTATGTTGATAATAACATAGCTGTCTCATTCCCTAAGGACTGTAAAACTAAAAGGCTTATATTAATTAAAACTACTTTTTAAATTTTAACATTGTTATATGCATACCAAATAAAATGTGAGATTTAATTTGTTACTAAAGAAAACCCCAGTTTATATCTGGAGTGTCAGCTAATAACACATTAAAATACCACTGATATGGTAAACCACTCTTTAAAACCATCAAAATCTCCACAAGAATCATTTGGAGTAAATCTTAAATTTTCATCTTTTATGAATTGTAGTTTACTATAAAGATGCAACATCTAGATAACTATAGAGAGAAATATAGATAACTATAAGGCCAAATAAAGAAATACCTGTGTTTCCCCGGTGACCCGACCGACCCTATTTTTAAGGGGCCGACCCTAAAACCTTTTATGCAAAAATTGAAGAAAAAAAAAATGTAAAAAAAAATAATAATTCAATTTGTTCTGAACAATGATTTATCACATAGCTTACATCATGGAAGTGAAACATAACACCATTCTATATTTTCTGTAATCCACTGGGCACTGGTGTTATATGTAAATTATTACCAAATAACACAGCAAAAGTGGAAAATATGTAGGTAAGCCATATGATTTCGTGATACATTCAGAGTTTAATGTTTTTCTTTCACGTAAACAAGGCGATGCTAATTAACTATTCAACTATTTAGTAAAATGCATGTTAAACAAAGGTCTTCTGGTTTAAAGTGTCCTATTATTTGTAACAGGAATGAGTAATTTAACTGGGGCAGTCTTATATCTAGCTAAACTGATGACAACATCACAGAGAAACTTTCAACTTGTATCATCGACTATGAGATAAATAGAATATCGCAATATCTTGCTTAAAAAACAAAACAAAAAAAAAAATGCCTACCAACCTACCCTATTTTTCAGAGCATGCAATAGAAACACACCTATTTTTTTCTTTGCCTAAATGAAATCCAAGAACCTTCACAGAAAGTCTAAAAGTCTAACCCAGTGTGTTTCATGATATATACATGTTATTAAATGTACTACATTGAAATTCTTCATATAGACTCACAAAAGTTGAATATTTGAAATGCAGTAGGGAGAAACAATTATAAATTAAGATGTCACTTCATTATATCCCTTGTTTAAAGAAAATATGAATTCGTAATACACTTGACAAAAATCCTAGTCCAATCACTGACAGTGACCTTAAACTGCCACAAACAGGACGTACATTATTTAGTTTCATTTCAAACAGTCTATTAAATCATTTTAGAATTATTTTATTATTAGAATTTTGTCTTTCTGGGTTTCATGAATCTCGTTACTCAATGTAAAGTAAAACGAGAATGTAATGAGCTTTAAATTAATTAACTGGCTTCATTGGTCCAATTTTTATCACTGAACCAATCAGAATGCTTCATTCATATTTTCATTTGGTTGCTTCTATCATGACATCACTTTCTGGTATTATGACATCACAGCCTGGTATTATCACGACATCACGTCATGCTATTATGATGCAACTGAAAAAGCATTTTAACTGCTGTGAGAAACAGATTAAGACTGTTTGTATCACTCATTGAGTAATGAGTTTCTTGAAACCAAGAATCACAAAATTGTAAAAATAAAATAATTCTAAAATGATTTAATAGATAAATGAATCAATGCGTTTAGTTTGTCAGTAAATCAGTCAAAACAATGAAATCCATTGGAAACGTTAGAAAGTATGAACATGTTGACCTTTGCCACAGTCTGGTAACAAAATGTGCAACCAGTGCATAACTGACACAGTTAATCATATATTACATGGCCAAAATGTTTTCCAGATGGAATACCCATAGCCACATCTTACTGTCACATTACATTAGCAAGTTAATTGAACTGCAACTGGCTGCACAGACTTTCTGCAATCAACTGGTACCTATTGTCATAGGTTACATACAGTCAGATGACAAGTGCATCACAGGCTTTCCAAAGCACCTTGTTTACAGATTAGTGACAGGTAGTGCAAAAGGATAATACATTGAATATGTATGGCGTTTAGTATCTCTTTTAACAGTCTTTCAGTCATATCACAACTGTGTCTACTTGTAACGGTGAACCTAATTTTATAGTGCTGCCACTCTGGAATACCATGCTGCAGATACATGACATGATACCCACCCAGTCATTTTATTCCGACACCTGGCCGACCAGTCCTAGCACTACCCTTTATATGCTGACTCGTCCGTCGGATGGGGACGTAAACCGGGCAGTCCCGTGTATCGGTCTATCCTCCGAGCACGTTAAAGAACCATAGGAATCTATTCGATAATAAGAGTAGGGCAGGTTCCCGGATTCCTATGTATCCTTCCCCTCTCTCTGGGGCGGCTCTAAATAACCTATACTGTGTTGATGAGCCGTTAAACAACATTCAATTCAATTATATGCTGAACATCAAGCAAGGGATCTACTAGTACCATTCATATGAAGTCATTGGTGTGACCCTGTAAAGGATCGAACCCGCAAACTTCTCATGCGAGGCGAATGCTCCACCCCTAAACCACGGCAGGTTCAACACAGGTTACTGTGGCGATACTCTGGTAAGCATAAAAACTTTAAATGTCCAACCAATAAACAAGTTTACAACATGCTTAACAATCAAACCTGCCGAAACAGTTCATCTCTATTAAGTGATAAACTGCTTGAAGAGACCACCTGGATTTCATTTCCCAATTGTATTTCTTAAAATTAAAATGCACCTTTATTAAGAAATCAATTTTGCTCTTTCATTCCCTGACCTCTACAGGTCTGACTGTAGTTCAATAGTTCAGTTGTTCCAAATCATCAAAATTGACATTGCACCCCTGAATATTAACCACTTGTAAGTTATATGTAAAAGCCATTACAGCATAAGACCATCCTTAAAAATATGTGTATACTGTGCTCCGACCTAAACGCTAAAAAGGCAGCTACCCAAGGAACATTTTTTTTCTTTTTTTTTTAGGATTGTGCCGCAAATCGCACCAATATTGGTATATATATTGTTAATTTTATTTTTTTATTATGTTATTATAAATCAACCTAAACTGAAAAGATTGTATGTATAATACAGACAGGATACTATGTTTTGTAAAATGCTGTTGCCACCGACAGAAAATTCGGTAAAAAAAAATTCCTACCCACTTAAAACTTTTTGGGTCGGAGAACAGCAAATCAACACCTTTTTTAAGGATGGCCTGACTACTAGAATAGCAGACAGTACCTGAACCAGTGACTCCTTGGTTACCTAAAAGCTCTTAACAGTCTGTGTAAGAAACAAGTAAAATACATTTCCAATTATCATAGTTTGTAGTGTAAAGCCTGAATATTGATTAAAATGGAAATAAGTTGGGTATAGATTGGAAATATGTTTGTTTGTCTGAATGGTGCTTAACGTCATTTTTGGCACATGTTAGGCCATATGACTGTTGATTTTTTGTGGTAGATGCAGATCATCCCATTTTTCCTATGTAGAACCAATAAAAGATAAGTAAAGTATACCTCCTGCCATCCATAAGGATAGTATAGATTGGAAAACTTATGTTATTTTCTGTAAGTGTTTTTTACCAATACATGTTTCAGTATCATTTGCAAAAGAATCATAAATTCATCGTCAAGTTTGAAATCACATCTTTTTGAAGTGAGCTATCGTTACATAGTTAATTTTATATCAGTTATATACAATACGCCAATTAATACAGGTGATGTATACCTACATCACAGTAGTGCAAAACAATCTTAAAGCAAAGGTATTACATTTTAAAAGTATTGTACCTGCACATCCACTGAAAGTCCACGACAGTCGGCGGGAGTTGCGACAGTACTCCGTCCAACCATTCGTATACAGACTGGGATAATTCATCTTATATTCACTTTTGATATACTTCTGATGTAGAGTTTACAGTTTTATTCAAATCTATTATAGAAATCTCCTATAAATGCAACTTTTTAGGTTAAGCTCCCTTATTTTTTTTATTGTTAACTAAAGTCCATTAGTATTTTGAATTTCAATCATTAATTCCGAATATTCCAAAATATCCTATTGAAGTTTTTCCAAATTCATAAACATATTAAGAAACATCTAAAAATGTAGCTGCGACTGTCCAATATGATCAAATCATTAAGTTATCATCAGAATCAACATCATTCTCAAAATTCATAAATAAATGGAACAATTAACAGTTCTCTCAAATAAGCTTCTAAACAGCTCCCATGCGCAATGAATTCTTATAAATATACATAATTCAGATCACTTATCTTGACGCTCCGCAAAGATGCACGCCAAAACAAAGCCATTTTGAAGTATGAATGCCCGTTTGCCATGGTAGCCTGGCCATGTAAGATAGATATATTCATGCATACGAAGCATTAACGAGATCTCGGCGAATCTACCATAATGTAATTATCTTAAGACAATCTCTGCATAATTAACCAAATAAATTATATCTTATCTGTATTATTTATCACATATATTCCATATAAGGTAATACAAGATGTTAAGTCGTACATGTGTATAGATACATACGCATTTCATGTCATTTAAAGTTTAAAGGGTCGAGAAATAAAAGACGTACATTGTGCTTCTCTCATGTGCATCCATCAATGCATAATTTAAAAGAATCATGAAGCCCTGGATACAATGACCAAGATCTTTTATAAAGAAATCTGATATACCTGGTATGATAATGATTATTACAAAGATGAACATCTATGGCATGCAGATATCAATTATTTGATAAGTTTTTTTACCATTTAAATATTTTTGTGGATTTAATTAATGTTTCATCATTTATGTGTCATTAAACATGAAAGCAAATAGAGAGATAGAGTATTTATGTTTGGTGTTTATATGTCAGTTTCAACAATCTTTCAGTAATATCACATCAGTGATGAAGTTGTAGCAGTGATTTGTTTTATATTGCTGCCACTCTGGACTACCATGCCATAGACACATGACATGAGTCCTCACCCTGTCACATTATACTGACACCGGGGTCGACCAGTCTGAGAACTACCTGCCAAGCAAGGGAGCTGCTTAGAGAAGAGAGATTGAAGATAATGTGTATTTATCACAAATGTTGAATGCGCAGTAAATCAGTAAACTTTGTATCCTATTGCCAGAGTGACCACCATTTTCTGGTTGTGCATAATCTACTGATCAACATGTCTGCTCTCATACACCATCAGTCTTAACAGTGTGCACATCATTAATAATGTATCAATATCATATCAACATCATATCAATATCATATCAATATCAGATCAATATCATGTCAATATCAGATCAATATCATATCAATGTCATACCAATATCAGATCAATATCATATCATACCAACATCAGATCAATATCAGATCAATATCAGATCAATATCATATCAATATCATGTCAATATCATGTCAATATTATATCAATATCATATCAATATCATATCAATATCATATCAATATCATATCAATATCATGCCAATATTACATCCATAATGGTCTCTTCCATGTCTATATCTGGGATTCCTTAGAGCAGCCTCGGTAGGTAAGTGGATAAGGCCTTAAGGTTAAGAGCTACAGACCTCTGCTGCGCGTGGGTTCTCTCCCTGGTGGAGGCATGTCTTCATCTCATCTCCCTCTGAGGTTGCTGTCCCAAAATAACCTGGTAAAGTGTGTTAATGGGACATAAAACCCCATTTTATTTCATCCGGGCTTCGTCTAATATATCAATTTAACTGGCATCTGGCATCATATGGGTGCAGCCTCAGCAGCTCAGTGGGTAAGCCCTGCGGACCTTTATCCCACGTGGGTTCAAGCCCTGGCGATGCCATTATGTTGGGTTTTCATCATTTGTCTCATCTCCCTCTCAGGTTGCTGTCTCATACTGCCAGGGCTTTCCTTTATAGTCAGTAGGTGGGTGATTTACCCTCCTACTTTGCTTAGCTGACTGGCTACTTTTAGCTGCCCACAATACAACAAAAAGAAGCACAATAATTACCCGCCAACTTTTAAAATGTTCCCTGTTACTTAAAAACAAAGGGAAAGCCCTGACTGAACTTATATGACGACATTGTGTTTATGGGACGTAAAACCCAATATCATTTAATTACTTAGGACACCCATGCACAGATGAGAAAAACACATTCATTTTAATGGTTTTGACTGAAAACAATTTGCTCTGGGAAACTAGTAATCATTCTACACAAATATAAATATTGTGTATCATCTTCAACCTTTGCATTCCATTATCAGTTATGTTTTCCCAGTCCTGAGTTTTTCTATTTATACAACATTTCTATTGGTGAATAAATCTGCAAACTTAGGACGTCTTTTTAAAAGAAAATTCATTTGGTGATTTCTGGTGGATTTTCAGAATATTTTAGTTGTTACATCCAATGATGAACAATGGTGGACATGCTATGCGCACTCGTAAGCCCAACAAGCAAACAAGCGCAACTTCCACCCCACCCTATGTCCACTGAATCTGCCTGGCTCCCCATCAACTCACAAAGGCTGCATTGAACATTCAACTTGGGGAATATACTAGACATTCACAAGCATTTCAACATCATAACGGTTAAATTAACTACTATATTTCCAGTCGAAGAAAGAAACAAGAGGCCCAAGAGGGCCTGTACCGCTCTACTGGCTATATGGAATCTTTGATGGGAAACACGACAACAACATGCGCAATTAGGCTTGATACTTATCATTCTTGCCAAGTTTCACTGAAATCCAGCCATATCCAAATTCAGGAAAAACTGTCCGGATAAAGTTTGTATATTAGGCCATAACTCATTCAACCATAATACAGTGATGATAGGTGCAACTTAGCTTGGTACTCCTCATCCCTGTTCAAATGTGGCCATTCGTTCAAATGTGGCCAGGAGTTCAGAAGAGACTAGTCTGGATAAAGTTTGTGTAACAAAACCTTTAAAGGGCTATAACTCCGCAAAAATCATTCAACCGGAACTTGGCGTTGACATGCACAACTAGGCCTGGTACTGATCATCCCTGCAAAGTTTCACTGAAATCCTGTCAGGGGTTCAAGAGAACGTAGTCCGTACACAATTTGTGTATTAAAACATTTAAAAGGTCGTAACTCAGCCAAAAATCTTTCAACCGAAATAAGGCGAAAACATGCATAACTAGGCTTGGTAGTGATCATCCCTGCGAAGTTTCAATGACATCCAGCAAAGGGTTCAAGAGAAATAGTCCAGATAAAGTTTGTGTAGTAAAACCTTTAAAGGGCCATAACTCAGCCAAAAATCATTCAAGTGGAACATAGTGATGATATGCACCAGTAGGCCTGGTACTAATCAACCCTGCAAAGTTTCGCTGAAATCCGGCCAGGGATTCAGGAAAAAAAGTCCAGACAAAGTGTATGTATTAAAACCTTTAAATTCTGCCAAAAATCTTTCAACTGGAACAAGGTGATATGTACTGATCATCCCTGCAAAGTTTCATTAAAATCTCGCCAAATGAAAGCCCTATCATGTTAACAAGGCAAAATACAGCATTTATAACTTAAGCATGTGCCGTAACTCCGGTGTTACTAATATGACTTGGCTGCTTTTCAAACTTGGGATGATGTTTGGTAAAGATCAAATAATATAATTTTCGTAAAAACAAGGGCCATAACTCTGCTGTTATTAATCCCATTTGGCTGGTATTCGAACTTGTCCGAGCTTAATAACGCATTTTTCAGCAAAACAAGGGCCATAACTCCGGTGAAATTAATCTGATCTGGCTGGACGGATGGACAACGGGCAACTCTTCATCCCATATGCTCTGCTGGCCTTCAGCCAGTAGAGCTAAAAACTGAAGCAAACACACAATTGGAAGTGCCTTGTCAGTTTTTGGTGATTACACGATTAGGAAAATCAGCATGGCACTTCTAACAAACAATCTAAAAAATTTCCCAGTCTTTACTCATTATATATCTTTGTAGGTTTACATTTTAAATAACTTGGCAAACTTAATGTTTGTTGAAATTTGCCACTCCATTAATATTTACACTATAACTGCTGTGATCCTTTTAAAAACAAGAGGCCCAAGAGGGCCTGTGGATGCTCTACTGGCTAAAACAGCTCTTATAGATTTAGATAGATATAGCTAGATATAGCTCTCTTCTCCTATAGATTTAACAAAGGAAAATACAATATAGCATTTTTCAACAAATCAAGGGCCATAACTCTGTTATTACTAACAAGATCTAGCTGGTTTTCGAAATTGTCCAAGATTTCATTGATATACTGCGCTTTGCACAACTAGACATCATACGGAGGCTTCCTGCCAAATTTCGTAGAAATCCAACAAGCCGTTTAAGAGGAGTAGTGCCGACAAGAAATTTAAAATAAAACTCAGTCAAAAATCAGCGAACTGGAACAAAAGCGTGATATGCACAACTAGACATCTTACCGATGCTTCCTGCCAAGTTTCGTCGAAATTCAACAAGGCATTTAAGATGAGTAGCGCCGACAAGATATTTTAAAGTAAGTGTCAAGTAATTAAAAAGATAATGAAATTATTTTTTTTAAAAATTCAAAAAAAAATTCAAATCATTAAAAAAAAAAAAAAAAAAAAAAAAATAGAAACAAAAAAAAAATTTAAAAAATTAAAAAAAAAAAAAAAAAAAAATGTAATTAAAAAAAAAAAAAAAATTAAAAAAAAAAAAAAATTAAAAAAAAAAAAAATGTAATTAAAAAAAAAAACTGTTACCCCCGGGGCGCGTCCAAATTTGACACCAGGGTCACCATTTGAACAAACTTGGTAGAGGACCATAAGCTGATGGTACAAGAGAGCTCTGTGCCATGTGGTTCCAGAGAAGATGTTTTTCAGTTTTTCACTATACAAACCTAAGTAAAACTGTGACCCCCACGGTGGGGCCAAATGTGACCAAACTCCCAGGGTGGGGCCAAATGTGACCGATGGGTCACCATTTGAACAAACTTGGTAGAAGACCATAAGCTTATAGCAAATGCAAAATATTAAACCTCTGGCTCTTGCAGTTTCAGAGAAGAAGATTTTTTCAGTTTTTCCCTATACATGTCTATGTAAAAGATATGACCCTTGGGGCGGGGTCAAATGTGACCCCAGGGTCACCATTTGAACAAACTTGGTAAAGGACCATAAGCTTATAGCAACAGCAAAATATTAAACCTCTGGCTCTTGCAGTTTCAGAGAAGAAGATTTTTTTAAGTTTTTCCCTATACATGTCTATGTAAAACATGTGACCCTTGGGCCGGGGCCAAATGTGACCCCAGGGTCACCATTTGAACAAACTTGGTAAATTACCATAAGCTTATAGCAACAGCAAAATATTAAACCTCTGGCTCTTGCAGTTTCAGAGAAGAAGATTTTTTAAGTATTTTCCTATACATGTCTATGTAAAACTGTGACACCCGGGGTGGGGCCAAATGTGACCCCTGGGTCACCATTTGAACAAACTTGGTAGAGGACCACAAGCTCATAGCAAATGCAAAATATTAACCTCTGGCTCTTGCAGTTTCAGAGAAGAAGGTTTTTTTAAAGTTTTTCCCTATACATATCTATGTAAAACATGTGACCAACGGGGCGGGGCCAAATGTGACCCTCGGGTCACCATTTGAACAAACTTGGTAAAGGACCATAAGCTTATAGTAAATGCAAAATATCAAACCTCTGGCTCTTGTAGTTTCCGAGAAGAATTTTTTTTTAAAAAAAATCCTATATAAGTCTATGTAAAACTGTGACCCCCGGGGCTGGGACAAATTTGACCCCAGGGTCACCATTTGAACAAACTTAGTAGAGGACCATAAGCTGATGCTACATGTAATACATGAGAGCTCTGTGCCTTGTGGTTTCAGAGAAGAAGATTTTTTAAAGTTTTCCTATATGTCTATATGGAAAACATGCAAAACCTCAATATACAAACTTTGGACCCCCGGGGCACGGGCATTTTTGACCCCGGGGACTTTATTTGAACAATCTTGATAGGCTAGGCCTTGGCAATCATTTTAAAAGAAAAACTGTTGAAAACTGTCCAGCGGTTCTGGAGAAGAAGATTTTTTAAGGTATCGACCATATATGGTAATGGCAGCCACCTTGGATGTAGCGCTGACCTAATTTTAACAAATCTAAAAAGCATTCATCTAAGGATCATCCATGTGAAGTTTGGTCAAAATTAACCAAGCGGTTTCTGAGACGAAGTCGTTTGAAGAAAAGTTAACGGACGACAGACGACAGACGACAGACAGACAGACAGACAGACAGACGACAGACAACACACCATCCCATAAGCTCTGCTGGCCCTTGGCCAGTAGAGCTAAAAATTAAAAACCATAACCTGCTAAGCACTGCTTAATAGCCTTTGCACCCATTGTAAACCCCGTAACTCAAATCTTTTTTTCATTATATCTTATAAATTCAACCAAACTTTGTGTAGTACTTCACCACATCATTATGACGTGCAAGAGCAACATCCTTTTTGACCCCAGGGGTCAAAAGGTCAAATACACTAAAATTTAACTAATTATATATCTTGGGTAGCACATCACAATGCAACATTGCATTTGCGGGCCAGCGTATTGGGTTTATTTTTCTGACAGTATTTTGGTATCGATGGAGTTTCATTCGGAGCCCTTCGGCAATTTTCCGCTATGGGAATTACCGGTGTAGATATAAAAATAAACTTCTCTAAAAAAAAAACGACAGATAACGCTGGTTTGTACTTCTTTATTGACTGATGGTCACCATGTACAATATATTAAATGATACATAAACTATATTCTTAGTGATTCGTTTTAACTTTTTATTCCCTTGCACTTTTTAGTGATCTATTCGGACTCAGTATATGAAGTGAAACGTAAAATTTTTGAGGATGTCTTTTCCGACTACTGTTGCTAGGGAGCTATGGTATTGTTTATCATGATGTATGGCAGATACCAACTTTGGGCTTGATTGGTATATTGCCAGGGATGTGCATGAGATTTCTGAGAAATTTTGATGCAATGTCTGAAAACAGAGCTAGGGGAGATAATCCATGCATCTCTGACTTGCACTTCAAAAAGGTGGGGATCTGCGATGGCTCACCATCGACTACATCTAGTATGAATATGAAATCCATAATATTAAAGATTAAGTAATTTTTACTGTTCTATTTTGTGGTCCTTAAACTATTTTGAGGTGTATAAAAAATTATCACACTCTCACATAAATGGGGGAGGTTTCAAAATAACTGCTACAACAGCTCCTTGTTTTTAAATATACATTCATTTTCATCTATTTTTCAAATCTGTGTCTTATCAAAAACAGAATTTTCTTGTAACATGATATTTTTCCCTGGTTATTTTATCTTTGTTGTGAACTAATTTGCCACACACACAATGTTTAGAATTTTTATTTATTTTTGAAAATAACTAAAGTAATAAACTTTCCAGTTATTTCTAAAGTAACTTAATCGAGTTATACCCCTGACTGTATACTGTATGCAGGTATTCTCTGACACCACTGAATGTAAATGTAATTAGACCAAAGTACTACTAG
This sequence comes from Cyrtodaria siliqua, assembly GCA_037043455.1. Classification (NCBI taxonomy): domain Eukaryota; kingdom Metazoa; phylum Mollusca; class Bivalvia; order Adapedonta; family Hiatellidae; genus Cyrtodaria; species Cyrtodaria siliqua. The sequence continues at coordinate 11,760 of JAWPHD010018108.1, read as the reverse complement.
CATAATGCAATAACGCTAAATTACTGAACATAGAATATTGACCATAATTGGCATTAATCTGGTTAGTCTGATTACAAATTTATTTAGATGAAACTGCATGTGAACTTTACCAGAGTGAGGTATGAAGCACGTGATATGAAGTGGTGTATCAATAATGATATGGATGTTTTAAAGTGGCTAAATGCATGTTGCAAAACCGAATTGAATGTTGTTTAATGGCTCATAAACACATTATAGGTTCTTAAAATACCCAGGCAGAGGTGGGGTGGGAGGGGGGACACTTTCAGGAAGTGTACAATTTTAGGTAAAAAATAAATCAGTGAGTGAATTAGGCATTAATTTTGACATGTAATAGATGTAAAAGAAGTCTGCTGTCACTTTTATCTCTTTTTTTTTTAAGATTGGGAAATTTTGCCCCCAGAATTTGGAATATATACCGGTAGTTTTTTGCAATTGGCAAGGGTTCTGAATTCCAGCCCCACTTAAGAAGGTTAAAAATGCCCTGTATCTCTATAGCATACAAACTTTGGAAATTTGGGGAGGGTCGAATCTTCTTCTCTGAAACCACAAGGCATAGAGCTTTTTATATTATATTGTATGTCTTCTACCAAGTTTATTCATATAGTGATGCTGGGTTCAAATCTGAACCTGCTCATGGGTCTAAGTTTTATATAGATTTGTAACTTTTAGGAAAATCTTTAAAAAAGATCTTCTCTGAAACTACAAGAGATAGAGGCATAATATCGTAACATAGTGTTATGATCCTTTACTGAATTTGTTCTAATGGTGACCCTGTGGTTAAATTAATACATGCAAATTATTAGACCTCTTGCTTCTTCAGTTTCAAAGAAGACATTTTTTTTAAAAAGATGCTCAAATATAAATCTATGAAAACTGTGACCCCTTTGGCAGGGCCATTTGACCTAATTTTAATAAATTTAAAACTACTGACCAAAGGATGATGCAGGTGTAGTTTGGTCACTTTACCAAGCAGTTTCTGAGCAGAAGTCATTTAAAGAAAGTTAACTACGGACGAAGAGCTCCCAATACCTCACCTCTGACCCTTGGCTCAGGTCAGCTATAAAAAATAATTCTCAAAATCTATTGTGCAGTTCCTGAGAAGAAGATTTTATAAGGTTTGGGCTATCTTTTATAATGACGGCCATTTTGAAACTTTGATTGACTTCTTTCTTTCTTCTGTAAGGCTCTCCCTATTACAGAAGATTCCATATAAAATTTCAGCAAGATTCATCCAGAAGAAAGTGCCACAGTCCACTAAGACCGTTTTGCTACAAAGATGTGAAATCTCTATATACAAACTTTGGACTCAGGGGCTGGGCCATTTTTTGAACGGGGGAGACAAAAAAAATACAAACTTAATACATGTAGTTCAGTACCTAGCCTTTTGAAAATCCAACTGAACTAATTTTGTGTAAGATCAGTGCCCCAGATAACTTTTGGACCTATTGGGTATTTCACTCATGAAATTAAAATTGAGTGAATTTCTCAAATTTTCAAAAATAATAGGGTGATTTGGGGATCAAATGTAAAACAAGCAATGTAACTTACCCATCTTTATGTGAGCTTTATTGACTTGTTAATGATGGCAGTGTTTTTTCAATGATTAATCATTATTAATAATCGGTTTACGTCCCCGTTTCGACATTTTAATCGTCTGCACAATGCAAAGCTTTCAAAAGTAAACAAGGAAGCGCCCAGACGACTACACAATAGTATAGACTGGTACAGCGTTCTCTTTTACTGCTCCACTTTATCGATAATTATGTAATGTCCCAGTCAAGATAAACACCGGAAGTAAAATCTGCTTTTTGTAAATATTGGAATACGCACGAAAACATCAATCCATCAATCATTTTAACACTTTGGCTGTCGATAAAAATTAAAATGTTTGAGTGTTTAATTGAGTGAAATAAGCAGATACGCTGCTTATCTAGGGCACTGGTAAGATATTACAGCAAACAGAATCTGAGCAAAATTGGTCAATCGGTTTCGGAGAAAGGGCTGCTAACACCGACAATAATGAATTACACCATAGGACAACCTGTTATCGCAATAGCCCTGCTTGCTTTTAGCCAATACATCTAATGAGTAATTAGTAAGTAATGGTTAAAGCCGTAACTTTTCTCATACTCATTTACTCAAAATAACTGTACCACCTGCAGTGGCTCTATGTAATATATATAAAGGGACCACAGTGACCTGATGTTTGATGCTAAATCCGGAGATCGCAGGTTTGATCCTCATTGGCACCACTGGGTTACCGAGGTGCGTCTTTAGACAAGATTCTCGTCTGTAGGGTTCATGTATCAGTCTTTCCTCCCAGCCTGTTAAAAAACCGCAGGAATCTATTCGATGATAAGTGCCCAAATTGCAATGTAACCTTCCTCTCTCTTAGACATGATTCGAAATAACCTTAACAGTGTGTTGATGGGCTGTTAAACAACAATTCCATCTGTATAAGAGAGTATACTGCATATAAAGGGAGGTTATTAAGTTCAGCACTGATCTACTAACTACAATAGATTTGTGTCCCTTACCTTGACCTTCAGTCAGTGGATCAAAGGCACTCAGTGATTCTCTCCCTGCTGTCATCTACAAAACAAACAGAACAAATGATCAAGTTTTATAAAATGTCATGGCATAAGAAGCTAAACTGTAAGCAATAAAGAGAAGACAGACTCAAGCAAACTTAACTGCATGCTTTAGTTTCGATTTTAATATAGGTATGAATCGAGACAAAATTTGAAAATATAACAATAAACATAAAATTATCTTAAGGACATGGAGAGTATTTAAATGATGCATTCGAAACAATTTGTTTAGGTTATTACAGTTTTGGGTGTATTTTTTTTTCAAAATAACTGCACCAAGTTATTTTCAGATATATGCATTCATTTTCATGTATTTTTAAATAGATCAAAACCAGAATTTTACTGTTACATATGATAATCACCTCTGGTTCTTTTATCTTTTTTGTTAACTAATTTGCCATCACAATGTTTAGAAATCGTTTACGTAAGCCCTTAAAGATGGTACATGCTACATAACAAAATTGGAAATTACTTGACTCTACGGCCATCATATCTAATGGTGCCATCATTATTCAATTAGATGGTTGAGTTTTCTTTTGAAAAGATTTATGGCTTGGGCTCTATTACTGCAGAAACTAGGTATTATTCAGATGAAATACATGTGCACAAAAGTATCCTAAATAAGTTATTCATTACGTGGTCCCGCCGTAATTCCGTTAAGCGATGGGAAAGCTTATATTAGCAGGATTTTATAACTGATATTTCGGCAATAAAACGTGTTTAAAAACATTTGTTAATGAAAAAATGTGATAACCTGTTTAAAATTACCTATTAAATGTTTTAATTTTATAAGATGCACATTTTTTAAGCCAAAATTAAGGTATTATTTCATACCCCAGACAACCACGTTTTCGCTTCTTGGAGTAAGGGTTGGATGGGGTATGAAAGTTAATACTCGGACCACGTAATGTTTACCAACAGTAAGAGGAATGAACTCTTACTCCGATGCAAAGCGAAATAATTTTGTTCTTGAAAAGTTATTTCAAAAGAAGATTAGCAGTAACTTAAACAACTGTTGATTATAGTTCGAAAATATTATATAAATGTTGTACGTAAGTTTATACAATGTTGAAACCATTCAAACTGGTGAACAAGCAAAGGCTGTTGTTTTTAACATTGTGAATTTAACTGTGTCATTTATTATTTCCAAGCAATTTGCTACATAATATAATAAACAGAGCTGCAGTTGATGGTTTCTCTATTTTTTTACCCATTATAAATAAACCACACAATACTTGGTTATCTCATTTGGATGGGGACGTAAATCGGGTGGCCCCATGTAGAGTCGATCCCCATGAGCACAGTGTAACAGACAGAATTGAAAACTCGGCTGTGCAAATATGCAAACAGGGTGTACAAGATAATTTGCTAAGTACCTGGTAGGCTGCGTCTCTGGAGCATATATGTTTACATATGAAGGTGAAAAAGGTACATTTTAGATAACCTTTATACACGCCACGATTTTTCAAAAACGGTTAGCTGGTTTATGCACTGCCCTAGCACGTTAAATAACCATAGGAATCTATTTATTAGTAAGTGTAGGGCAGGTTCCCCCGAGTCCTATGTATCCTTCCCATCTCTCTGGGCGGCTTTAGGGATCTATTTCACTGCCCTACTGTCCATATACTTACATGGTCTTCGTTGCCCATTTTTTCCATCATGTCCCAAGCTTCGTTGTCTTCATTAAATGCTAAAATAATACAGAAAACATGTACAACTGCTGTATTATTCTCTGTACCGATAACATGGCAAGTAATGTAAATTCTTTTAAGTACAAATACACAAATCATAGGAATTAGAAATTATGGCAAGCACTTTGGACATTTTATTAGGCACAAAACTTCAACAGTGAAGTTAATGCCGTCTTGTTTGTTAGAGAATATAACCTGGCGGGGATTTATTTATTTATATACTACTCAAAATTTGCTAAGGATCACTTTTATTCTTCTATATAATTTTATTAGGAATTAATTCACAATAACGATATTAATTTCATTGATACTTCAACAATTCCACAGTTTGAATCAAGTCGTGAGATCACATGACCATACACTGCCCTAAATAATTTCATGTAAAATAGAAATAACGCTATTTATTTCAGCAAAAAATTTAGACACCAAAAAAGTGATCCTTAGCAAATTTTGAGTAGTATACTTTCCCGTGTTATTGGGATGGCAATAGGGTAAGAGTGAGGTTCGGTACACCCTAGAACCTGGTTATAACCCCCAGTGGCTTTTTTTGTCACTGACTGTTCTAAGGTGGAAGCCCTATTTGTCAATCCGTTTGTGATGTCACAGGCCTTGCCTATTTTTGACATTGTAATTGTTGTTTTGTGTTAAAGCATGTTTTTGGTTGTCGGTGTTCTGTGAAAGCTACAGTTCCTGTTCGACTTCTATATTGGTAGCTGGTTGTCCTCGTAAATCTTCAGTGTGTCATTTATCACATTTGGAAAAAAGAGTATGATAGTGGACCTTCGGAAACGGCCGAGCACAACACATACGAAATATTGCAGTCTCGGTTTGATTGAGACTGTTCATGAGCAGTAGTGAAATATGCTAGCTACCGCTCACGCCCTCTAGCCCCGGGCTGGGCAGAACTTAATATTCATAAAATATCAACAGTACAGAATTTTAACCATCCCGAAGATGGCAGCATATGGAAGTTCAATTGAAAGGGAAAGCTCTGCTGGCAAATACTTGTGGACGTTACGATTAAATTTCATTTTGTATTATTATGTTGATTATAGCAAGATAGTATAACACTGAAATGGCATATACAACACATTAATCTGAGATTTTTGTAACATGTTCAAAGCCTTTTATAACAATTTTATGTCATCTGTTAATTAAATGTTTCAAGGCCTTTTACGGCAGAGAGAGCTTTGAGTAGCATCAATTCAAATTATCAAAGGTAAAACCGAGACATCAAGAAATCTGCTCGAAGCAAATATTTCAGTACAAAACCATTTATTTCTCTATTAAAAGGACGATAGACAATGTTTGTTTGAATGGTGTTTTACAGAATTTTCAGCACATATTAATATTAGGCCATATGAGAAGGTTGATTTTTTTTTGTGGTAGAGACCTCATTTTTGCTGGGTAGAATCAGTACTGGATAACAGAAAATAACAGAAAATATAAGCTGACATGTACATACCTTCAGATGCGGGAACAAATCCTTCGTTATTCTCTATAGGCATTTCATCAGCACCAAAATCACGAACACTGTCCATCATTTCATTAACTACACCCTCATTCCCAAATCCTTGATCATGATTGGGTAGATCAGTTGTATTGTTCAAGCCGATTGGCTCACTTTCTATAGCACCTGTTAATTCTGCCTCTTCGTTGGTTACTTCCTGTTGATCTGATGGAACATTTTCGTTGGCGTCTTTGACAATGTTTGGAGGAGGTGGTGGAGCAAAGATGACTATATCTTCCTCAGAATCCTTGTAATGCATAACAAAATGTTGAAAAGAAAGAATTAAAGTAGTAACAAAGTATTGGTTTTATCAAAGTTAATAATTCAAATTCTTTATTTGAATGGTGTTTTACGTCATTTTTAGCACATGTTAGACCATATATGATGGTCGATTTTTTTGGTTGTGGAGGCAGACCAGCCCATTGTTTCTGGGTAGAACCAGTACTGTATACCTCCCACAATCTGTAAGAAACGACACTTTCTCACTTGACAAGTCAAACTCCCAATAGGATTCAAACCCACAGCTCTGAGAGGCGAGACAGTTTCAGACGTTTTGTTACTATCCTGGCAATGGAAGCAAATACGAATACTTTGTAAAAACTGCTCAAATTGGTTAAATGACGTCTGAACTTCATCCTCTACTGGAAAACCGGCGAAATTGTATCTATGTGAAATGGAAGCAATCCAATGATTCCTTTCAATCAAAGCAACAATAATTATCTCAATCAACCGACATGTCGCCAGTTCTTAGATATCTCCGCCCTATTGTTGATGTCGGAGGATATTGACAGTAGGTTATATTATAACATAGTTGCACGTGCTTTATTATACAGTGACACGTGCTGTTGTTTGTCGGAGGTATCGTTTTGGTTTGATTGGTTGAAATGGATAAATGATTGAAAACTGGCGATATGTTAATTAACTTTATAGGGGTAATAACAATGATGTTCGACTTTGGAGCAAGTCTAAATGTCCTGCCCTGAAGATGAACATTGAAGCTGGGAGCCAATACCCAAAAAATGTACACCAGCACATGCTTAAAATGTGTAATTTGTGTTAGGAAATGTACAGATCCAGTAAGAAAAATACAGACACTTTCTTTATTTGAACTAATTGCAACAACCAAGCAATTTTATCTCACTATCAGGTTTTTTTTCAAGATGGGAAAAAGCCTAGGCCTGCTGATTTTGGGCAAAAGAAGTTCAAGGCTCTCAAAACTAGAAAAAAATAACGTGATTTTCGCTATTATGGAGAATGTTTGTTAAGGCAACATTTTCATTAAAATGTATGTTTTAGGTATATTATCAATCAGGTATTGAATTTAGCATTTATTGTAATCAAGAGGTTTTTGCAATTGGGAAGACTGATACATTAAACACTGGTAAATGCACCAGAAGATTTCATTAAACAGAAGCATGAACAGAGGTGCCGAAAACCAATAATCTGTGTTTGACTCAGTGGCATCGGCTTTTAGCATTATTTTTTATTTGTTCGTAACCCAAATCTTTGTTATTCTCTACCCTAATAAATATATGATAGAAATTAAGTATTGTCTTGTTTCTATTATACAGGCAAAAACACTATAATAGTACAATTGCAAGATGATGTACTTCGAAATAAATTTCTAAGTTACCTTGACTCCAAAATTTGCAGGCGGTTTGAATTTCGACTTTGCCTTTGGCTTTTTCATACCACTTTTTTTAGGACTTGCAGTCTTTTTTCTGCAATAAATCAACAATCAAAGATCAGCAAACAATGTGTACACATGAATAAAATATCAGCAATGTGTACACATGAATAAAAGACCAGCAATGTGTACACATGAATAAAATATCAGCAAACAATGTGTACACATGAATTAGCAAACAATGTGTACACATGAATAAAAGATCAGCAAACAATAAGTATACATGAATAAAAGATCAGCAAACAATGGGTAAACATGAATAAAAGATCAGCGAACAATGTGTAGACATCAATAAAAGACCAGCAATGTGTACACATGAATAAAAGACCAGCAATGTGAACACATGAATAAAAGACCAGCAATGTGTACACATGAATAAAAGACCAGCAATGAGTACACATGAATAAAAGACCAGCAATGTGTACACATCAATAAAAGACCAGCAATGTGTACACATGAATAAAAGACCAGCAATGTGTACACATCAATAAAAGACCAGCAAACAATGAGTATACATCAATAAAAGACCAGCAATGTGTACACATGAATAAAAGACCAGCAAACAATGTGTACACATCAATAAAAGACCAGCAATGTGTACACATGAATAAAAGACCAGCAATGTGTACACATCAATAAAAGACCAGCAATGAGTACACAACAATAAAAGATCAGCAAACAATGTACACATGAATAAAAGACCAGCAATGTGTACACATGAATAAAAGACCAGCTATGTGTACACATGAATAAAAGACCAGCAATGTGTACACATGAATAAAAGACCAGCAATGTGTTCACATCAATAAAAGACCAGCAATGTGTACACATCAATAAAAGACCAGCAATGTGTACACATGAATAAAAGACTAGCAATGTGTAAACATGAATAAAAGACCAGCAAACAATGTGTACACATCAATAAAAGACCAGCAATGAGTATACATCAATAAAAGACCAGCAATGTGTACACATGAATAAAAGACCAGCAAACAATGTGTACACATGAATAAAAGACCAGCAATGTGTACACATGAATAAAAGACCAGCAATGTGTACACATCAATAAAAGACCAGCAATGTGTACACATCAATAAAATACCAGCAATATGTACACACCAATAAAAGACCAGTAATGTGTACATATGAATAAAAGACCAGCAATGTGTACACATCAATAAAAGACCAGCAAACAATGAGTATACATTAATAAAAGACCAGCAATGTGTACACATGAATAAAAGACCAGCAAACAATGTGTACACATGAATAAAAGACCAGCAATGTGTACACATGAATAAAAGACCAGCAATGTGTACACATGAATAAAAGACCAGCAATATGTATACATCAATAAAAGACCAGCAATGTGTACACATGAATAAAAGACTAGCAATGTGTAAACATGAATAAAAGACCAGCAAACAATGTGTACACATGAATAAAAGACCAGCAATGTGTACACATGAATAAAAGACCAGCAATGTGTACAGATGAATAAAAGACCAGCAAACAATGTGTACACATCAATAAAAGACCAGCAATGTGTACACATGAATAAAATACCAGCAATGTGTACGCATGAATAAAAGACCAGCAATGTGTACACATGAATAAAAGATCAGCAAACAATGAGTATACATGAATAAAAGATCAGCAAACAATGGGTAAACATGAATAAAAGATCAGCGAACAATGTGTACACATGAATAAAAGACCAGCAATGTGTACACATGAATAAAAGACCGGCAATGTGTACACATGAATAAAAGTACAGATCAATAAAAGACAAGCAATGTGAACACATCAATAAAAGACCAGCAATGTGTACACATCAATAAAAGACCAGCAATGTGTACACATGAATAAAAGACCAGCAATTTGTACACATGAATAAAAGACCAGCAATGTGTACACATGAATAAAAGACCAGCAATGTGTACACATGAATAAAAGACCAGCTATGTGTACACATGAATAAAAGACCAGCAATGTGTACACATCAATAAAAGACCAGCAATGTGTACACATCAATAAAAGACCAGCAATGTGTACACATCAATAAAAGACCAGCAAACAATGAGTATACATCAATAAAAGACCAGCAATGTGTACACAACAATAAAAGACCAGCAAACAATGTTTACACATCAATAAAAGAACAGCAATGTGTACACATGAATAAAAGACCAGCTTTGTGTACACATCAATAAAAGACCAGCAATGTGTACACATGAATAAAAGACCAGCAATGTGTACACATGAATAAAAGACCAGCAATGTGTACACATCAATAAAAGACCAGCAAACAATGAGTATACATCAATAAAAGACCAGCAATGTGTACACATGAATAAAAGATCAGCAAACAATGTGTACACATCAATAAAAGACCAGCAATGTGTACACATGAATAAAAGACCAGCATTGTGTACACATCAATAAAAGACCAGCAATGTGTACACATCAATAAAAGACCAGCAATGTGTACACATCAATAAAAGACCAGTAATGTGTACACATGAATAAAAGACCAGCAATGTATACACATCAATAAAAGACCAGCAAACAATGAGTATACATTAATAAAAGACCAGCAATGTGTACACATGAATAAAAGACCAGCAAACTATGTGTACACATGAATAAAAGACCAGCAATGTGTACACATGAATAAAATACCAGCAATGTGTACACATCAATAAAATACCAGCAATGTGTACACATCAATAAAAGACCAACAATGTGTACACATGAATAAAAGACTAGCAATGTGTACACATGAATAAAAGACCAGCAAACAATGTGTACACATCAATAAAAGACCAGCAATGTGTACACATGAATAAAAGACCAGCAATGTGTACACATGAATAAAAGACCAGCAATGTGTACACATGAATAAAAGACCAGCAATGTGTACACATCAATAAAAGACCAGCAATGTGTACACATCAATAAAATACCAGCAATGTGTACACATGAATAAAAGACCAGCAATGTAAACGAAAGAATAAAAGACTAGCAATGTGTACACATGAATAAAAGACCAGCAAACAATGTGTACACATCAATAAAAGACCAGCAATGTGTACACATGAATAAAAGACCAGCAATGTGTACACATGAATAAAAGGCCAGCAATGAGTATACATCAATAAAAGACCAGCAATGTGTACACATGAATAAAAGACCAGCAATGTGTACACATGAATAAAAGACCAGCAATGTGTACACATGAATAAAAGATTAGCAAACAATGAGTATACATCAATAAAAGACCAGTAATGTGTACACATGAATAAAAGACCAGCAATGTGTACACATCAATAAAAGACCAGCAATGTGTACACATCAATAAAATACCAGTAATGTGTACACATGAATAAAAGACCAGCAATGTGTACACATCAATAAAAGACCAGCAATGTGTACACATCAATAAAATACCAGCAATGTGTACACATGAATAAAAGAACAGCAATGTGTACACATGAATAAAAGATCAGCAATGTGTACACATGAATAAAAGATCAGCAATGTGTACACATGAATAAAAGATCAGCAAACAATGAGTATACATTAATAAAAGATCAGCAAACAATGAGTATACACAAATAAAAGACCAGCAATGTGTACACTTCAATAAAAGACCAGCAATGTGTATACATATATAAAAGATCAGCAATGTGTACACATGAAGAAAAGATCAGCAAACAATTAGTATACATGAATAAAAGATCAGCAAACAATGGGTAAACATGAATAAAAGATCAACGAACAATGTGTACACATGAATAAAAGACCAGCAATGTGTACACATGAATAAAAGATCAGCAATGTGTACACATGAATAAAAGACCAGCAATGTGTACACATCAATAAAATACCAGCAATGTGTACACATCAATAAAAGACCAGCAATGTGTACACATGAATAAAAGATCAGCGAACTATGTGTACACATGAATAAAAGACCAGCAATGTGTACACATCAATAAAAGACCAGCAATGTGTACACATCAATAAAAGACCAGTAATGTGTACACGTGAATAAAAGACCAGCAATGTGTACACATGAATAAAAGACCAGCAAACAATGTGTTCACATCAATAAAATTGAATTGAATTGGGGTTTTAAGGCGCACCAACACATGAAAGGTTATATGGCGCCTAAAAGGCATGAACATGCCAGGCTAATCTTCCATGTACATCGAGATAAAATATGGAAAATGAGCCTAGAACCTTCTCACCCTGAAC
>JAWPHD010018107.1:0-41401 GCA_037043455.1 Cyrtodaria siliqua | reverse complement strand
ACACAAATGAGACCAAAATATCAGAGAATTGCGAGTTAACGATCGATGGCTAGAAGGGAAATAATTTTCAGGTTACTGACTATTTCTCTGTAGGAAAACTTACATATAAGTCTAAAACGGAAGTTACTCTTTGTTCATGAACACAATTTCATTACTTCACAAAAATACCTACGAGGTAAATGTTTTTTAATAAATATGTTGACAAAATATCAATAGTATGCAAGTAATGCTTAACACATCATAGGTATCCAGAATCATATAAATAAAATACAAACATCGTAACCGTTAACATCCAGAGACTCAGCTATTACTTTTGGTTTTTACATTTTACTACTGAACCGGATTTACAGATTATTAGATTCGTGTTCGGATATTATAGCACAATTCTTCCGCATATTAAGTGACATTTCGTACTAGTTGCTTATATGCATATTGTTTGCGACAATAACCGTCTACAGAGCGACTATATACACAAATAAAATCATTTTTTAAACCTTTATATAATTTTCACAAGCTAAGTTATTTGTTGATACACTAAATTCAAGTATAGAGTTCAGTATTTTCCATGCAGACCACAGAGAGTCCGTATTGGTAAAGCCGCCAATGGTTTTTTCATGTTTTAGCGCATATGCCTGAACGATAAGAAATTACTTAAAAAAAATACTTAAGATATCTCAGAAACCATGTTGGTGATCTATTTTGTTTAAAGCTAAAATATGCTTAGGATAGACAGTTCTAGCTATTTACCAAATCTTAAAAGAAGATGTCACTATAAAATGTAGGAACACGTCCTATATATTGCGAAATTATAGGAAGCGAAACATGCTATCCGCGGGAAGGAACGCAGAGGATATATCCCAATAAAAATATACACTTTGTTTTATTTCATACGCATTTTTAATAATAAAAAAATATGTAACAAAAACATAGGTTTTTAATAGTTTATGTCATCAAACCATATTTATTTAAAACACATATACATTCGTAACATCGTCCACAATAAAACCAATATACAATGATTTGTATATCACGTGACATACTTCCTGAACGTATATATGAAATGTACATGACTGTACATTGCACTAATCCTGAACGAGTATGCAAAAAGTTCATTACACACTCAATATGACATTACAACACGTCGGATGTGGGCGAATATTGACGTTTCCAGTTACATTGAAATAAACGGAGATTTGTAAATGCGTATGCAATACACATTTACCAGAGTACTCAAAAGTAATGCCAAATTGTCGGAACCAATCAGATTAGATTTATCTCGTTGTTAGTTTTTGAAATATCTACATTGTATGTTTAAAAAATGTTGCCTTATATAGGCTCGAAACCCCTGAACCTTCGCTTCGGTTCAGTAGACATATTCATTGATCCAGTTTTCTAGACGAAAATTATTGTGTATATAGTATATTAGTCTAATTAAAGCAGGGTTCCAATGATAAGTACATGGAAAATGCTCATTAATAAATGTAGACAATTTCTCAAGTTTTTGCGTCTGTGTGATCAAGATCGATTACATGACGGTCTTCGGCACCAAACTATTTCGATACCTAGACGAATCGCACCTGACGTTTCGGCATCTATTTTAATTTTTACCCTAGACGTTTCGGCACCCAGTTATATTTTGATATTATAATGAAGTGAAGAAGTAAAGAAATTAATATTTTCTAAAGATCACTTGTAATTAATTAAATGCAAAGTTGATTGCCTTAACGAAACTCCCGAAGCGATTTTCAGCCTGAATACAACTAAAACATGAACATAAATAGAGCCCATGTGATAATCACTTCGTAAAAATTAAGTAAATATGACTTGTATATTATATTATGGCATGGTCCACTGAAATTCCCTTTTAATTTAAAGCAGTGGTCCCAATGATCAGTACATGAAAAATGCTTATTAATAGCTCAGGTGTAAATCGTTTAATTGAGAATACTTGAATATGTTCCCATTACATGTATAATAATGTATACCATAAGACCAAATAAAAACTTATCTGTATTCATACAGTATCTTTTAATTCTTCACTTAACCGTCCTGTCATCTCCATATCGACGACTACAAGGTATGTGACTTGAACAAAGCCCCCACAAACTAACCCATTATTAAAAAATCGTCTACATAAAACACACCGTTATACTTTTCTTATTCATATCTTTTCATCCCACAGGGATTGTATGACATTCATCGCTCCAGTTTTTTCAAGTTTTACTTATATTGCCTATTAATGCTGCCTTAACGGTTGGAGAATAGTTCATGGCGGGTATTTCCTTATTTACACTCTCCCGTTTTATTGGGTGACAGTAGGGTAAATGTGAGGTTTTGTGCACCCCTAGAACCTGTTTAAACCCCTATCTGCCTTTTCTGCCACTGACCGTTCCAAGGCGGTAGCCCTATTGTCAACCATTTTGTGTTTGTGATATCTTATTTGGCTTTATTCATCTTTAAATTTGTTCTTTGTTTCTGTGTGTGTTTGTGGGTGTCTGTCGTCCTGAATGCTGTTTTCCCTATTCGATTTTTTAATCTCTATTTGTGTAGACGGACGCTCTACCGAGTTGGTTTGTTGCGGTATTATATAACAAATGCACGATCTGCAATCTGATTGGTTCCAATAATTTGGCATTTGAGCGATCTATTGCTGAAATAGCCCATGCCCGTATACGATATGCATTACAAAGCGAGTCTGTCGTTTAATATTGATCTGCAATACCTGTGTGTTTTTGTATTGGACCTCCGATCACAACGACCGCCAGACTTAGAAAACACCAAGGTATTCAACGTCAACATCGTCTCTGTAAGTTTCTCCTGTTCTGAAATTGAATAGTTAAAATGTACTGGTATCAGCAAATTAATATCAAGGTAATGTATAGATTTTTAGATTTGTATTGGGATATATGCACGTATATTTCCCTGTAATATATTACGCCCTTTTTTCATATGCAACTCATTTTCAATATAAAGAAGACAAAAATATCGGAACAGGGAAAAAAACGAATAATTAAAACAAATCAAAACAAACATACTGTTCGTAACACTATAATTGTTTACATAACATGACAAACTGTTTGTAAACGTGTATTCAAATACCTCATGCCAGGACAAACTTCCTGTAGGATGAACTGCGAATTCCACCTACTGCACACAAGTAGTGTCCAGTCAATCATATTACAGCACGTCAATAATGACACGTCATAGTGGGCGATTATTTACGTTTATTGTTATATTGAAAGTAAACGGACGCTTAGTAAATGCGCAATAAATCCCAATATAAATATAATAATCATTGTAATTGCCTAGGCATTTTTAATATAAAAACAAATTAAACAAAGCAATCAGTGTTAACACTAATTTTCATCAAAAACATTTATTTGACACCAAATTTGGGAAAAAATAGAGGTTTTTGCATTTGGGAAGAGGCCGAAACTGTGGTAACATCGTGGGAGTTTTTCTCAAACGTAATGTTTACATCACGTGATAAACTACTCTCTGTGACATGAACTCTGAACTGCACCAATCCCTGACGAGCATACAAAATAATAGTGTCAGTACAACGATTTTACAACATTACAATATGAACACGTCAATATGGTTACAGTGAAAGTAAATGGAGCTTGTAAATGCGTATGTAATAATATTTATGTATTAATCTACTCTCAATAGAGAGATTGTACATTGATTAATGTTAAGGGTGGAGAACAATGTTACCTAATTTAAATTAAATATGTTCTCCTATTTGAACTAAAGTGGATATAAAAGTCGAACAGGAAATGTAACATTCAGAGAACACAGTCAACCAAACAAGAAATACAATGTTAATTAAAAGGCAAGGTATGTGACACCTCAAACATTAACGGTTTGACAATATGGCTACCGCCTTTGAACGGTCAGTGATAAAAAGGCCGGTTTAAACCAAGTTCTAGGGTGCACCAAACCTCACTTATCACCCTATTGACATCCCAATACAAAGGGACAGATTAAAATAAATAAATTCCTGCCATGCTATATTCTCTGACAAACAAGGCAGTTTTAATAGGCAATATGGAACAAAACACGTCTCTTTGTTACACAGCCAAACCATTTTTACTATTGAGAGTTCTGAAAAACTTGGAATAGTGTGAACTAATTATCAAAATCGGCGGATAAACAACAAAGATATGACCATTTGAAGGTTGTTGTAAAATGGGTATGGAAGCCACCAGTTTGAGAACTATGACGTCATAGTTCCAAATTACCATAAATGGAATATTGCTCATTTAAAGCATTGTTTGCCTTTCAGGTCATATAAAACATTATTGCCATTAAGTATATATATATTTCATACAGTTGCTGTCATTTTTTTCCTATAAATCAGTACATTTTCATATTTATAAATATTCCATATGTGGTCATTTAGAACTGTGATGTCATAGCTTTCAAAATGGCGGCTTCCATATCCGTTTAAAAAGAGCCTTCAAATCATCATATCTTCTTTGTTTATCATCCGATTTTGATAATTCGTTCACCCTTATTCAAGTTTTTAAGAACTGTCAATACAAATAATGGTTTGGTTTTGTCGCTACATTCCCTTTAAGAGCTTTTACTAATGCAGGTATGAAAGCACTAAATATGACACTACATGTACTATACTATATTTATACTTTCATCTATTATTTATTTTAAATACTGATTTCTCAGGAAGACTTACTTTACACACAAAAACACATTGCAATTTATCGAATTCTGATAGACTGTTGCTTTCTGATTGGGAAAGATTATGCCAGTTGGGAAGAACTGTCAAGCTTTCAACTTCCCAGCTTTCAAATGGGACGAGGCCTTTTACGCCTCTGTAACGTAAGGTAAAAAAAGCCCTGAATGTTCAAATGTTACATACTTGTGGAATAGGTAGCCGAGTAATTTCTATATAGAAAATAATGATACGCTTGAAAATATACAAAAAACGGTGGAGTATAAGTAAGACATGTTAGAAAGTTGGAGGAATGAACATGTCAAATGTCCAGCTGTTTTCATCGATAGTTGTCCACAAAGCGTATGCATAGATAGATTCGCGGGTTAGAACATCAATAAACGTTAAAACCTATTATATAAATTATTAATAGACACATCAAAACTATACAATAGAAATTGGTCATCTTTTCAACACACACTGATCTTTTTATCGACTTGATTAGAGCATCGACAGTTTTTATGAGTTAGTTAAATATAAGCACTTTGCATATAAACATTTATTGGAAGGATTTACCGAGATGTCAGAGTGATGGAAAAGGCCATTACGTGGTCTGAGTATTATCTTTCATACCCCATTCAACTCTTTCTCCAAGAAGCGAAAACGGGGTTGGCCGGGGTATGAAATAAGACCTTAATTTCGGATTAAAAGGTTTGCATATTGTAAAATTAAAACATTTAATAGGTACTTTTAAACAGGTTATCGCAATTTTTCAGTACAAAAATGTTTTTAAACACGTTTTATTGTCAAAATATCTATTATAAAATTATGCTAATATAAGCTTTCCCATCGTTTAATGAAATTAAGGCGGGACCACGTAATGCTTTATTCCGACAGACATTGTGAGAAAATGACAAATGAATGAGTGACAACATAGTTGTGCCAAAGTCGTGTGTCATCCATTTGGGAAAATGGACAAACTTAAAATTTCGGAAAATAGGGTTCATCAATAGATGTTTATTAAATTACCTTCCTGATGTCCCGGATATGTTTTAATGGAATAGCCCTCACTTATTTGTTAATCTAGCAATAGGCGCTCGGCTTTTATAACTTTCAGACGATTTCGTTTGTGGCTTTTCGATTATTTCCGGAATATTTGTTGATAAATAATCGCGAAAGTTATTAATTCGCGAGCTTAATGATTCGCTAATATTAGCGAAAATAAAACTCTGACGAATAAAACCCAATCTACAGTATTATAAAACATCTGAAGAAATTGCACCTTTAGTAACTGTGAGTAAAGGAGCTGCAATTTATTACTTTCTTTCCCTAAAATAGATCGATATATGCAAACATGTTCCATTTCGTTTTATAAGTTGATAAAAAAAGATAATAATAATAAAAAAAAGAATAGAATGTTTGAACTAAACATTAATTTAGAATATCCGAAACGCACCGGTTTATTGTATTTTAGTTATCTGAAACCTTTTAATTTCAATATTCTGCCTTCTACCGTCAATGCTAAATTCTAATTTACCTGCTATGCAAGAAATAAAACTGTCAGGTATACACGCATTTGATGAACATTCCCTCTATGTGATTAACTTTTCACGAATTTTGTGAACATCCCTCTATGTGATTAACTGTTCACGAGTTTTGTGAACATCCCTCTGTGTGATTAGCTTTTCACGAATTTTGTGAACATCCCTCTATGTGATTAACTTTTCACGAGTTTTGTGAACATCCCTCTGTGTGATTAACTTTTCACGAATTTTGTGAACATCCCTCTATGTGATTAACTTTTCACGAATTTTGTGAACATCCCTCTATGTGATTAACTTTTCACGAATTTTGTGAACATCCCTCTATGTGATTAACTTTTCAAAGCTTTCTTTTGTTTACACATGCATTAGCTACAAAGATATGCGGTTGATGTATTAGGCCAGTGGGCCGTTATTATATGAATTGTAAATCAATACGAGTGTTCGACAAACATATTCTAAAGTAACTTTTGAACGCTCGAATCAATGTGTAGGTTAACAGACGAAACCTAACATTTACTTTAAGCGACGAATTTGCAAACTCTGTCTGCACGAAGCTACATATCTGCGTGAAGTACACAAATATGCCTAACCTATTGATACAAGGTGCACGTATTACTAGAATGAGTTATTGTTTACAAACAGTCGAGTCTCTATTGTATCCAGCCGTACTGATATTCTCTGGTGGCATATGGGCGGAGGGAGTATAAAACTTAGAATTACACACACATAGTCTTGTTTGCAGGGGTCCAATGCCTTAGTTCAGAAGAGCTCGGACACAATTTAGAAGGCAAACAAAGAACAATAGATCCCCAAAGAAATAATAGTACTCTAAAAAAAGCAATGCAAATGTTTTTATATATATTTTAAACGCAACTGCATTTACCTTGAAAGGAAACGTCTTAAGGACTATTGGTCAAGAAAAGAAAATCCGAAATGAATGGGGTATGGTTAATTGAAATTTTCATCCAAATGCATATTATAGGCATGAACAATGTCAATGATATAACAGATGAAAGTAATTCAACACGAATGATTTGAACATAATATCAGAAACAATATTTATTTATTAATGTTATTCCTTAATGTGTAAAAGATGAATATATAATACACATGTGTGTGGTATTATACTTGATATGGTGAATACATTACTATTATGTGACCGTAATTCACACATAAGTAACGTATTATCCAAGCATATACTGATAAGTAAAACCTAATTAAAAGACAAATCAAAAGCAAGTATTTGTTTAAACGTTAAAGCTGCAAACCCTATCATAAAGCACATGCCTCTTTGTAGGCGTACATTCTTATTCATCAGATCATGGCGACTGCGAGTATTAAAGCTGCAGATATTATACTTTAATTGGTACTAAATATAGATTCAAGGGACGACAGTCAACCACCAAACACACACAGAAACAAAGAACAAATTTAAAGATGAATAACAGGCCAAATAAGACATCACAAGCACACTCTGGAATATAAATGAGTCAAGGGTGAAGTAATTTCAGTTTGACAAAACATCCAACAAGTCGGTATATGAGCCAGAAATATATGCGTAGATAACATTATTTTTATCTAGCTTACAGGTCGATCGATAACTATATGGCTTCCGATAATTTCATAAAAAAGTTTTTTTCGTAGTGGGATGAGAACCACGGACATTGCGCTTGTATTTGCTCTGTAATACCTGAAGATAAACACTTCACCGTCTAAAAAAATGACTTCATCTAGACAAGTTTAGTAGTTGTGTGTGCGCGCGTGCGCGCGTGTGCGCGCTAATGTGTGGTTAATGCCTATTTAGTGTTAAAAATGTTGCTGTGGCTATTTTCGGGTATTAAAGAGCAAATAAGCTCGCACTGCCCTAGGTTCAAATCCCTCTCCATGCAACTATTTTTGCATGAAATAGATCTGGAAGCCGTATATTTATTGATTGTAAAAAGGTTAGGTAAAAATGTGACGTTTTATTTCCGCATCGAATTTCGGCTTATATATCGACTTTGGGATATTGTCGAACGAAACTACTTCACCCGTGACTTATTCATCCCATGAAGTTAGTACCATTTAAAGTATAGGTTGTGTAGCTTTGCGTTAATTATTGCTGGACACACTCCGTTAGGTGATTTCTTCACCACTTTACCACTGTAGTAGTTTACAATGAAAGGCTTCCCTTAATGGTTTATTCTCTTACTACTCTGGCTTCTGCCAAGTCATTGAGTACCTTCATTGTGGCTTTCTAGGCTATTGATTTTTTGTATTATATTTTACACGAGCATATTTGTGCTTATATTGCATATTGATGCTGCCTTGTTGGTTAGAGATTAGATCATGGCGGGGATTTCTTTATTTACACTGTCCTGTTTTAATGGGATGACAGTAGGGTAAGTGTGAGGTTTGGTGCACCCTAGAACCGGATTAAACCCCCAGTGGCCTACTTTGCCACTGACCGTTCCAAGCCGGTAGCCCTATTGTCAACCCTTTTGTGTTTGTGATGTCGTTTGCATTTATTATTGCTTTTGCCTTCTTGTTTGTCTGTTTGCGTGTTTGTTTCTGTGTTTTGTGGTTGACTGTCCTCCTTGAATGCTACTTTCCCTGTCCGATCTTTTTTATTTCTTTCACATAAATACAACCTTACAACCGAATGAATGTTGTTTAGCAACTCATCAACACACTATAAGTTATTTAGAGCCGCCACAGAGAGAGGGTAAGGACACATAGGAATCCGGAACCTACACTATTATTACTAACGAATATCTTCCCACGGGTCTTTAACGTGGTTTGCCACCCCATCCGACAGAAGAAGCTAAGAGAAAGTGTCTTGCCCAAGACTCAGTAACAAGTGACGAAATCAAAATACTTACTGTGGCAATTCCAAAAGCACTTTAAAATAACAAGTAATGATATCAAAATACTTACTGGGAAAGTCCACTAACACCAAGAAATGATATCAAAATACTTACTGGGCAAGTCCAATCGCACCTTTTAAAATAACAAGAAATGATATCAAAATACTTACTGGGCAAGTCCAATCGCACCTTCAAATAAAATGTAATAAATCCACAGTTGTAAAAGTTAAAATAAGTACGTCATCAAATATTGTAAACCATGTCACTGTCAAACGAGCGACTTTTATCGAATGATGATTTAATGATATATGTCCGCTTAAAGTAAGCAAGAATTTATAGAAAAAGATAACACCCAGATGAGAACTGTTAATATACCGGATAAATTACATGACGTATACACATTCTTGTAGTTAACAAAATCAGATTTATTTTGAAAAATGTAATTGATAAAGTAGTTCCGTTTGCTATTTGTGCACGTAAATCCATAAACCCTAAACTAACATCGAAATCCTCCGCACTAAATCAAACCTCGCTTAATCTTAGTCGACAACAGGCGTGTTTGCCCACACTGTTTTCCTATTTCGTCATACATACACATGTCTGAGATAAGAACGCGAGACTATGATACATAACCGTAACTCGGGAGTAACCCAGTTGGTAATCTTAAAAATGACACTTTACCTTCAAAACATTGCTATTAACAGTCGCACCTCATCCACAATTCCATTAGTCTTCGTCAATTGACTCACTTCCATCTGTTTTCTTTAAAAGCATGTTTGATAGTCTACTAAATCAGTAAAAAGTGTCCTAAATAATAAGTGAATTGACCTGAACACAGACAGCCTGATATTATTTAACGTCGCTCTCAAAGTATATATACAATGTACAGCCGATCCCGGGGTGTATACAGTGTAGAGCCGCTCCAATGATATAAACACCGTATGGCTGCTCCGTGGGTATATACAGCGTAGAGCCGCTCCCGTTGTATATACAATGTCATTCCCGTAGCCAGTCCTGATATTTAATCGAGGTAAATCCCTTTCTATTGAGATCCGGTGGTATGCACCATCCAACCAATCCACACTCATATTTGTTTGTGTTTTCTTCATTTGATGTGATTTTCTGCGTTTAAGTACATGTTCCTGACTAGATTTCAGTTTTAAGCAAGACACTTTTGTCAATGCTTGATTATTATATAGCATGTACATTCCCAAACCTGTAGCTACGAGTCTGAATGTAGAGCCGCTACCAAGATATATAAGCTGTACGGCCGCTCGGGGTATATTCAATCTGGGGTATAATGCCACTCCCGGGGTATATACAATGTAGGGCCAATCCCTGGTATATACAATTTAGAGCTGCTACAATGATATAACTAATGTACAGCCGCTCCCGGGCGTACACAAACTATAATGCCACTCTCTGGGTATATACAGTGTAGGGCCACTCCCTGGTATATACAATTTAGAGCCGCTACTATGATATAAATAATGTACAGCCTCTCCCAGGGGTATATAAAATATAACGCCACTCCCGAGGTATATAGAGTATAGGGTCACTCCCTAGTATATACAATTTAGAACCGCAACCGTGATATACATAATGTACAGTCGCTCCCGGAGTATATACAATCACTCCCGAAGCATATACAGTGTAGCGCCACTCCCTGGTATATACAGTTTAGAACCGCTACCATGGTATAATTAATGTACAGTTGCTCCCAGGGGGAGGCATATACAGCGTAGGGCCATTCTCTGGTATATTCAATTTAGAGCCGCTACCATGATATAAATCATGTACAGCCGTTCCCGGGGGTATCTACAATTTAACGCCACTCCCGGGGTATATACAGTGTAGGGCCACACACTGGTATATACAATTTAGAGCCGCTACCATGATATAAATAATGCACTGCCGCTCCCGGGGGTATCTAAAATATAAAGTCACCCCCGGGGTATATACAGTGTAGGATCATTCCCTGGTATATACAATTTAGAGCCGCTACCATGATATAAATAATGCACAGCCGCTCGTGGGGCATATACAATGAAAAGCTACTCCCGGGGCCTATAAAGTGTAGGGCCACTCCCTGGTATATACAATTTAGAGCCGCTACCATGATATAAATAATGTAAAGCCGCTCGTGGGGAATATACAATGTAAAGGTACTCCCAGCGTATATACAGTGTAGGGTCGCTCCCAGAGAAATACCATGTGTATACACAATGAGGAGCCGCTCCTGGGATATTTACAATAAGGAGCCGCTACCAGGGTATTTACAATGTGGAGCCGCTCCCGGGGTATTTACAATGAAGAGCCGCTCCCGGGGTATTTACAATGTGGAGCCGCTCCCGGGGTATTTACAATGAAGAGCCGCTCCCGGGGTATTTACAATGTGGAGCCGCTCCCGCAGTGTTTACCATGTGGAGCCGCTCCCGGGGTATTTACAATGAAGAGCCGCTCCCGGGGTATTTACAATGTGGAGCCGCTCCCGGAGTATTTACAATGAAGAGCCGCTCCCGGGGTATTTACAATGTGGAGCCGCTCCCGGGGTATTTACAATGTGGAGCCGCTCCCGGGGTATTTACAATGAAGAGCCGCTCCCGGGGTATTTACAATGTGGAGCCGCTCCCGGGGTATTTACAATGAAGAGCCGCTCCCGGGGTATTTACAATGTGGAGCCGCTCCCGGGGTATTTACAATGAAGAGCCGCTCCCGGGGTATTTACAATGTGGAGCCGCTCCCGGGGTATTTACAATGATCAGACGCTCCCGGGGTATTTACAATGTGGAGCCGCTCCCGGGGTATTTACAATGTGGAGCCGCTCCCGGGGTATTTACAATGTGGAGCCGCTCCCGGGGTATTTACAATGAAGAGCCGCTTCGGCGGTATTTACAATGAGGAGCCACTCCCGGGGTATATAAACTGTTGAATCGCTCATGGGATATATACATGTAGAACCGTTTCCGGGGTATATACATGTACAGGCATCCACGGGGTTCATACAATGTAGGCCGTTTCCAGGGTATATACAATGTAGAGCCGATCCCGGGATATATACAATAAAGAGCCGCTGTACATACAAATACTGCAAGAAAGAATCAAGATACCATGTCGTAGCGGAGACCGAACGTGACCTGTAAAAGTAGGTCACGGAGACTTGACAATTTGCACATGATGATAGATGCATATAAGGAACATTCTGACAAAGTTGTGTGAAAATCCTGCCAGTAATTAAGAAGATACAAATAAATGAAAGTCGGGCGCATGGACGAACGAACAGACGAACATACATACACCCGCATCGCTAAGTCGAGATCCGTAAACGGACCAGTTACAAACGAAATGCGCAGATGGGAATTAAACCCTACCATCTTATTCAAGATTCGTTTGAATCTATTGGAAATAAGGATCCTGCACGATTATGTTATCTAAATTTAAAGAGACATAACTCAGTCAATTCTTATTTTGGCACAAGTGTAACGAATTGAACTGAATTGGGGTTTTAAGGCGCACCAACACATGAAAGGTTATATGGCGCCTAACAGGAATGAACATGCCAGGCTCATCCTCCATGTACATCGAGATAAAATATGGAGAACGGGCATAGAACCTTCTCACCCTGAACTACAGAGTTGCTGCAAATTCTATTGTAGAACTCCATGTACGCTGGAGCCACGTCATAGTTTTTCTACCACTGCTATAGTGATATGAGCGAGATGGCACCTGAAACAATGCAGGGGTCATGCTGAAGACCTTTAATGAGCATGAACAAAAAAGATAAAATGGACATGAATTTGGGGGGAGGGGTCTACCCCTCTGCCTTCCCCTCCAACGGGATCTGCAGTGGCCCTATTCTTTACCCCGTAACCAAACGAGGCCCCTGGTACCATACGGGGTCACACGTGTAACGATATCTTGGCATGATATGCAATCATCCTGTAAGATGACCAATTTGAAACTGTAGGCGAAAAGACAGATATTTTTTAATTAATTCAAAAGAAATAAGGGACATAGGGTTATATAATACTCAATTGATCAAAACGCTGAAATGATATGCGCGTCATGGCGTGATTACTAATCATCATGTAAAGGCGTGACGCCCAATCATCCCTTAAAGTTTCGTTTGAATATGTTGACTGAAGCAGTTGTATTTTATTTAAACACAAGATATGTTGAAATAAAATTGCCATACTGATGGTGCGCCGTTTTAATATTCTATTCTGTATTTTTGATACCGCAACTAATTTCTTAATATCAAGAAATCATCGAATTATTGATATCAAGAAACACTTATTATTGATATCAAGAATTTAATGTATTTTTTGGTAACTATCAATAATTGTGTTACTGATATCTATAATTGCCTTTCTTGGTATCAAGAAATAAACTGATTTTTTATATAAAAAAAAAAAAGACACTGTTAACACATACTAACAGGGAAACATCATTGCAACTATTGTGTTTATTTTCATTTCTTGATATCAAGAAATCAACTTATTGATATAAACAAGAGGCCCAAGAGGGCCGGTATCGCTCTACTCGCTATAATTATGGTGTCCATGGTGGGGTGGGGTGTTAGTGGTGATGGGGGTGGATAAAAGGATTGTGTGTCAGATATGGCAATATCAAACTAGTTTTATATAAACTGTTTTCAATTATCAAGATATGGGGGAGGGATGTATTGGCTCAAGTTTTGCTGGCTTTAAAACAAATCAAACTTTCGTTAATATAAACACTCAAACCAACTTTCACATGCGACCCAGGACCCAATTTGACCACAGGGTCACCATTTGAACAAACTTGGTAGAGGATGCATAAGCTGAGTGTAAATACAAAATATTAAACTGTTGGCTCTTGTAATTTCAAAGAAGATTTTGTTTAAGTTTGTCCCTATATAAGTCTATATAAAACATGTGACCCCGGGGATAGGGCCAAATTTGACTCCAGGTTCACCATTTGAACAAACTTCGTAGATTACCATAAGCTGATGGTAAAAACAACATATTAAACCTCTGGCTCTTGTCGCTTCAGAGAAGATTTTTTTTAAAGTTTTTTCCCTATGTAACTCTATGTAAAACATGTGACCCCAGGGTCACCATTCAAACAACTTGATAGAGGACCATAAACTGAGTGTAAATAAAAAATATTAAACCTTTGACTCTTGTAGTTTTCAGAGAAAAACATTTTTTCCCTATATATGTCTATATTAAAACTGTGACCCCAGGGGCGGGCCAAATTAGACCCCAGGGTCACCAATTGAACATTTGTTTTTGGAGGATCCATAAGCTGATAATAAATACAAAATACTTAACCTTTAGCTCCTGTAATTTCAGAGAAGATTTTTGACGTTTTTTATATATAAGTCTATGTAAAACTGTGACCACTGGGCGGGGCCAAATTTGAGCCCAGGGTCACCATTTGAACAAACTTGGTAGAGGATCCATAAGCTGATAATAAATAAAAAATATTAACCTTTATCTCTCGTGGTTTCATAGAACTTTTTTGAAGTTCTTCCCTATAAATGTAAATCTGATCCAACAAGGGCCCCTAAACTTTCAATTGAAGAAAAAATAACCAAGCTTTCTTATGAGAAACAACAGCTGACGACAGCCATATCCACCGAAGAACTGTTTTTGCGTAAAAGAAGAAAATTGTAAGTCCCTTATTTCTGCAAACAACTATTTAACCAAGAGGCTCAAGAGGGCCGATATCGCTCTACTGGCTACCCCCGGGGCGGGGCCCAAATTTGACCCCAGGTTCACCATTTGAACAAACTTGTTAGAGGATACAAAAGCTGAAATTAAATAAAAAATATTAAACCTTTATCTCTTGTAGTTTCAGAGAAGGTGTTTGAAGTTCTTCCCTAGGGGTATACGCAACTAGGCTTAGTACTGATCATCCCTGCAAAGTTTCGTTGAAATCCAGCCAGAGGTTCAGGAGAACTAGTTTAGACAAAGTTAGTGTATTAAAACCTTTAAGGACTCATAAATCTGCCAAAATTCATTCAACCAGAACATGGCAATGACAGGTGCAACTAGGCTTAGTACTGATCATCCCCGTCAAGATTCGCTGAAATCTGGCAAAGAGTTCAGAAGAGACTAATCTGGACAAAGTTTGTGTATTAAAACATTTAAACGGCCATAACTCTGCCAAAAATCATTCAATCGAAATATGGCGATGATATGCACAACTAGGCTTGATACTGATCATCCTTGTCAAGTTTCGTCTATATCCAGCCAGGGGTTCAGGAGAACTAGCCCGAAACAAATTGTGGTAACAAAATCCTTTAAATGGCCATAACTTTGCCAAATATCTGTAAACCGGAACGCGACGATGACATACACAACTATGCTTGGTGCTGATCATCCCTGCAAAGTTTCATTGAAATCTGGAGAGAGGTTCAGGAGAAGTAGATCAGACAAAGTTTGTGTATTAAAACCTTTAAAGGGCCATAATTCTGCCAAGAATCATTCAACCAGAACACGGCAATGATTTGCACAACTAGACATGGAATTGATCATCCCTAAAAAGTTTCGTTTAAATCCGACCAGGGGTTCAGGAGAACTGGTAAGAACAAAGTTTGTGTATTAAAACCTTTAAAGGGCCATAACTCCGCCAAAAATCATTCAACCGGAACACGGCGATGATTTGCGGAACTAGACATGGAATTGATCATCCCTAAAAAGTTTCGTTTAATCCGGCCAGGGATTCAGGAGAACTAGTCGGAACAAAGTTTATGTGTTAAAACCTTTAAAGGGCTGTACCTCCGCCAAAACCATTCAACTGGAACACGGTGACTATGTACGACTAGGTTTGGTACTGATCATCCCTGCAAAGTTTCAATGAAACCCGGCCAAATGAAGGCCCTTTCGTCTTAATGAGGCCAAGATATAGCATATTTCAGAAATTCAAGGGCCATGACTCTAATGTAAATGGTCCAACCTGGATGGTTTTCGAACTTGTCCGAGCTTTCACTGATATAAATAATCTGGTAAAGCTGCGTAAAGATCGGAAAATGAAGGCCCTATCGTCTTAACGAGGCAAAATATAGCATTTTTAACTAAATCAAGGGCAATAACTCAGCTGTTAATGGTCCGATCTAGCTGGTTTTTGAAGTTATTCGACCTTTTGTTGATATTAACAATCTGTGCAAGTTTGGTAAATATCAAATAATAAATGAAGGTGCTAGAGTGTTCACAAGGCTTAATATGGCATTTTTCAGCAAAGCAAGGGCCATAACTGCGGTGAAATTATTCTGATCTGGCCGGTTTTCGAACTTGTCCGAGGTGTCATTGGTATAAAGACACTGACACAGTTTCGTAAAGATGCAATTAATATTGAAGGCCTAAGAGTTTTCAAAAGGCAGAAAACAGTTTTTTTTCAGAAAAACAAGGGCTATAATTCCGGTGAAATTATTCTGATCTGGCTGGTTTTCGAAATGTCCGTGCTTTCATTCATATTAACAATCTGTGCAATTTTGGTAAAGATCAAATAATAAATGAAGGTGCTAGAGTGTTCACAAGGCTTAATGACATTTTTCAGCAAAACGAGGGTCATAACTCCGGTGAAATTAATTTGATCTGGCTTGTTTTCGAACCTGTCTGAGCTTTTATTGATATAAAGACACCGGCAAAGTTTCGTAAAGATCAACTAATAAACGAAGGTGCTAGTGTTCACAAGGCTTAAAACGGCATTTTTTCAGCAAAACAAGGGCCATAACTCTAGTGTAACTGATCCGATGGTTTTCGAACTTGTCCAAGCTTTCATTGATATTGTGCAAGTTAGGTAAGATCAAATAATAAATGAGGGTGATAGAATGTTCACAAGGCAGAAAATAGCATTTTTCAGAAAAAAACAAGGGCCATAACTCCGGTGAAATTATTCTGATCAGGCTGGTTTTCGAATTTGTCCGAGCTTTCATTGATATAAAGTCACTGGCAAAGTTTCGTAAAGATCCGATTAATAGTGTTCACAAGGCAGAAAATAACATTTTTCAGAAAAGACAAGGGCCATAACTCCGGTGTTACTGATCCGATTTGGCTGGTTTTCGAACTTGTCCGAGCTTTCATTGATATTAATAATATCTGCAAGTTTAGTAAAGATCAAATAGTAAATGAAGGTGCTCGAGTGTTCACAAGGTTTAATATGGCATTTTTCTGCAGAACAAGGGCTATAACTCCGGTGAAACTAAATCGAACTTGCTGGTTTCCAAACTTGTCCGAGCTTTTATTGATGTAAAGACACTGTCAAAGTTTCGTAAAGATCCGATTAATAACGAAGGCCCTAGAGTGTTCACAAGGCAAAAGTTAACAGACGGACGATGGACGTCATCCCATAAGCTAAGAACTAAAAAAGAGGCCCAAGAGGGCCTGTGGACGCTCTACTGGCTAGCATGGCTCTTATAACATCAATGAAGCGAGCGACTGCCATTTACGTTTTTTTGAGAATCAAGAGCCATAACTCCTCTGTTACTGGTCTGACTGGTCCAACAAAAAAAAAATTCAAAACAAAAGAAAAATTAAAAAAAAAATAAAAAAATATAAAATCGGGTAAAATTTGGCTAAGATCAGATGCAAAATGAAGGCCCTATCGCATGACGAGGCAAATTATAGTATTTTTAACACAATCAAGGGCCATAACTCCGCTGTTACTGGTCCGATCTGGCTGGTTTTCGAACTTGACCGAGCTTTCATTCACATTAACAATCGGATAAAGTTTGGTAAAGAACGGACGAAAAATGCAGGCCCTATCGTCTTAACGAGGCAAAATATAGCATTTTGAACTAAATCAAGGGCCATAACTCCGCTGTTACTGGTCCGATATGAATGGTTTTCGAACTTGTCTGAGCTTTCATTGATATTAACAATCTGATACAGTTTGGTAAAGATCGGATGAACAATGAAGCCCCTATCGTCTTAACGAGGCAAAATATAGCATTTTGAACTAAATCAAGGGCCATACCCCCGCTGTTACTGGTCCGATATGAATGGTTTTCGAACTTGTCCGAGCTTTCATTGATATTAACAATCTGACAAAGTTTGGTAAAGATCGGATGAACAATGAAGCCCCTATTGTCTTAACGAGGCAAAATATAGCATTTTTAACTAAATCAAGGGCCATAACTCCGCTGTTACTAGTCCGATATAGCTGGTTTTCGAACTTGTCCGAGCTTTCATTGATATAAACAATGTGGTAAAGTCTGGTAAAGATAGGATGAAAAATGAAGGCCTTATCGTCTTAACGAGGCAAAATATAGCATTTTGAACTAAAT
Organism: Cyrtodaria siliqua; assembly: GCA_037043455.1. Lineage (NCBI taxonomy): Eukaryota > Metazoa > Mollusca > Bivalvia > Adapedonta > Hiatellidae > Cyrtodaria > Cyrtodaria siliqua. Next base: position 23,062 of record JAWPHD010018107.1, on the reverse strand, counting down.
CAAGGGCCATAACTCCGCTGTTACTGGTCCGATATGAATGGTTTTCGAACTTGTTCGAGCTTTCAACAACATAAACAATCTGATAACGTTTGGTAAAGATCAGATGAACAGTGAAGCACCTATCGTCTTAACGAGGCAAACTATAGCATTTTTAACTAAATCAAGGGCCATAACTCCGCTGTTACTAGTCCGATATGGCTGTTTTTCGAACTTGTCCGAGCTTTCATTGATATTAACAATGTGGTAAAGTTTGTTAAAGATAGGATGAACAATGAAGGCCCTATCGTCATAACGAGGCAAAATATAGCAATATAGCATTTTAACTAAATCAAGGACCATAACTCTGCTGTTACTGGTCCGATCTGGCTGGTTTTCGAACTTGTCCGAGCATTCATTGATATTAACAATGTGGTAAAGTTTAGTAAGGATAGGATGAAAAATGAAGGCCCTATCGTCTTAACGAGGCAAAATATAGCAATATAGCATTTTTAACTAAATCAAGGGCCATAACTCCGCTGTTACTAGTCCGATCTGGCTGGTTTTCGAACTTGTCCGAGCATATATTGATATTAACAACCTGTTAAAGTTTGGTAAAGATCGGATGAAAAATGAAGGCCCTATCGTCTTAACGAGACAAAAGTTAACGACGGACGGACAGACGACGGACAATTCGCCATCCCATAAGCTCTGCTGGCCCTTGGCCAGTAGAGCTAAAACAGAGGGCCTGTGGATGCTCTACTGGCTTATATGGCTCTTATAACATCAATGAAGCGAGTGACTATCGTCTTAAAGATGCAAAATATAGCATTTTTAACTCAATCAAGAGCCACAACTCTGCCATTACTGGTCGATCTGGCTGGTTTTCTAACTGGCCAGTAGAGCTAATAAAAACATAAAAAATTAGAAAATAAAAAATAAAAAATAAAAAATAAATATAAAAATAATAAAAGAGCTTTTATTGACATTAACAATCTGGTAAAATGTGGTAAAGATCGGATGAAAAATGAAGGCCCCTATCGTCTTGATGCCAAATATAGCATTTCTAACTTAATCAAGGGCCATAACTCCGCTGTTACTGGTCCGATCTGGCAGGTTTTCGAACTTGTCCGAGCTTTCATTGACATAACAAGCTGTTAAAGTTTGGTAAAGATCAGATGAAAAATGAGGCCCTATCGTCTTAACGAGGCAAATATAGCATTTTTACTAAATCAAGGGCCATAACTCCGCTGTTACAGGTCGGATATGGTTGGTTTTCGAACCTGTCCGAGCTTTTATTGACACTATCTGGTACACATCTGGTAAAGTTTGGTAAAGATCGAATGAAAAATGGAGGCCGTATCGTCTTAACGAGGCAAAATATAGCATTTTTAACTAAATCAAGGGCCATAACTCCGCTGTTACTGGTCCGATATGAATGGTTTTCGAACTTGTCTGAGCTATCATTGACAGTAACAATCTGGTAAAGTTTGGTAAAGATCGGATTAAAAATGAACGTCCTATCGTCTTAACGAGGCAACATATAGCATTTTTAACTAAATCAGGGGCCATAACTCCGCTGTTACTGATCCGATTTGGATGGTTTTCTAACTTGTCCGAGCTTTTATTGACATTAACAATCTGGTAAAGTTTGGTAAAGATCAGATGAAAATGAAGGCCCTATCATCTTAACGAGACAAAAGTTAACGACGGACAAACGATGGACGGACCATACGATGGACAACTCGGCATCCATAAAAACAAAAGGCCCAAGAGGGCCTGTAGCGCTCTACTGGCTGTCCTAACATTTTTTAAGACAATCTGTGCAAGTTTGGTGAAGGTGCTAGTGTTCACAAGGCAGAAAATGACATTTTTCAGCAAAACAAGGGCCATAACTCCGGTGAAATTAATTTGATCTAGCTGGTTTTCGAACCTGTTCGAGCTTTTATTGATATAAAGACACTGGCAAAGTTTCATAAATATCAAGTAATAAACGAAGGTGTTAGTGTTCACAAGGCTTAAAACGGCATTTTTCAGCAAAACAAGAGCCATAACTCTGGTGTTACTGATCTGATTTGGCTGGTTTCGTACAAGTCAGAGCTTTCATTTATATTAACAATCTGTACAAGTTTGGTAAAAATCAAATAATAAATGAAGGTGCTACAGTGTTCACAAGGCAGAAAATGGCATTTTTCAGGAAAAACAAGAGCCATAACTCCGTGAAATTAATTTGATCTGGCTGGTTTTCGAACCTGTCCGAGCTTTTATTGATATAAAGACACTGGCAAAGTTTCGTAAAGATCCGAATAATAATGAAGGCCCTGGAGTGTTTACAAGGCAAAAGTTAACGGATTACAGACGATGGACGGACTGACGGACGACGGACAACTCGTCATCCCATAAGCAGTGGAGCTAAAAATCGGTATATGAATTTTGATATCAAGAAATAATTATTCATATCAACAAATGAATTGTAACTCTGGTATCTCTCATATGATATTAACCATACCTGTGAAACTTGGCATTTTGCCCAATTATCCTGTAGTTTCATTTATCATTTGGAAACTGGCAAACAAGATTTTTTGGATGGATGGATTTTAACCCTACCGCTTCGCTAAAATGCGGGGTAAAATATTTAGTGAAAACATATCAAAAATAGCTTGTGCATTTTTAAGTTAAGCATTGCTAGACAAGAGGATAAATGCTGATCAGAAAATACGAAATTGTCTCCGTGGACGAGGGGTTAACGATGTTGCGTTGTAAACCTTCTCGCCTCTCACTGCTGTGGGTTCGAATCCCACTGGTAGCTCGACTTGTAAGGGAGAAAGTGTCGATTCTTACGGATGGCTGGGTGTACAGTACTGGCTCGACCCAGGAAAAGTGAGTAGTCTGCCTCCACCACAAAAACATCGACCGTCATAATATAAAACCTTACATGTGTTGAAATGACATAAAACATCGTACAAACAAACAAACGTATTTAATCATGAAGGTAAGTTTGGACCGAAATCTTTGAACACTCAATGGTAAAAGTTGAAACTAATACAAATCCAAGGCAAAGTTAACAAGTTTATTACATAAATTTATTTCTTCAGCAAACTAATCCAGTATGATTTATAATGCGAGTTGTATGCCAATAATAACACAGTAAACTGTTAAAGGAACACATCGCAATCTTAAACTTTTTTATCAGGCTTAAAATAAGCACCTTTAAGTTAGTTTAAAAATCCAGTATTATTTTTTTATCTTTAAATCTGCTTACATATAATTTAAAACATGTAACACTTCATATAAAAGTGGTGTTTTCCATTGAGAAATGTTATTCTACAACAGGGTTACGAGATGAGACCATACTCTATTTGTTTTGTATCATGTCCATTTCAGCTGTCTGCCATACTCTAACTTCCAATAGCTGGTAGTTAGAGAACATCATTTATTCTGACAGGTGTTATTTTCAATTAAACGATTTACATCTGTGCAAATATAAAAGGAACTTCACTGACCACTACAATGGTGAAATATAATCAACAGTTGCAAAAGCAGGTTACTTTGAAATCTTCTTATTATAACGGGACACCGCCATGATTCCCTTTAATGAACTTGTGTGATTTATTGACCGGAAACAAAGTTAACACCAAAATTATTCTACCACATATAAACTTTCAAATAATGGTGGGTGTCATAATGAGAAGCAGTAATGAAATGACATCTTTACACATGACATCTTTACACATGACATCTTTACACATGACAGAAGAGGGTAAGATTGGCCAGCCAATTGTTATTATAACTATTAAACATTAATTAATCGTATTTTAGTTATTATTAATATTCATTATACTTTATTTATTAAATATTTAAAAATATAATAATTCATTATTTTCATTATATTTAAACAATTAATTATTAAGTAGTTTTAATTAATATATTCTTATAATGCAGAAATATTTTCCCTCCCGCTAGAGAAGCTCATGGTATTTGATTGATTGAATTGGATTTTATAGTCGCACCAACAGCTAAGGTCATATGGCGACTTTCCAGCTTCCATTGGTGGAGGAAGACTCATGGTAGTTGAACTATTTATCTATGGCCTCGTTCTATGCATGTTCCAGCAATGTATTTCAACAATGACAGTAGGTTAAAGGGACACCTGGCAATCTTGATTTTCTTTAACTTGCTGAGTCAGGTTACTTTTTCTACATAATCATTATTATTTATTAATTGAATAGTTCAAAGCAAGTAGTTTTTTTCATATTGCTAATTGTTTATTATTTTGGACCAATAATACAGTTAAACACCAGGTAGAATAAAAAATAAAAATTGAACTTTAAAATTAATTATATACAAGCAGTTTAAGTCAAAATGATGCTGGATTAATAATTTGAGATGCTAAATTTAATGCTTGTTAAATCAAGATTGTCATCTCTCCCTTTAAGGACACAGCTGAGTGATCGCGAAACTGAGGAACTGTGATGTTTGGAAATGATTACATATGTGTCACACTTTCACTTCTGCATTGAGCTAGGGCAATTAAAATGTCAGCATAAAACAAAACATTACCTTACAAAGGTAAAGAATACTGTAAGTCAGATGTTATTTTGGCTATTTTACTGGTTCAGGAAGTTTCCAGTCTGTTTACTATTATGTCTGTGAACAAAGCTAGAGCTTTAAGTCCTATGCAAATACCATTGCTGTAATTCTGGACTGCTAAAACTTGTTTATTGTGGCCATGAATACGTTGTTAATGTGACATTTGTATGTTCTACATGATGTATTTGTTTAAATGCAGATTCAAACAGGCATCTCCATAGATGACTTCCATCAATGTCCTATGTCTATCCACTGGTTCTCCTCTCTGAGGGACAATTTTAGACACAATGTTCAAAGATTTTCTTATTCGTGTCTATAAGCTGGTTCCCATCTCTGAGTGTCCATGTTACCCATAGTTATTCCATCTCATCCCCATATTGATTCTGTCTACCTGTAAAAATACAAACCAGGAAAGTTAATAATTTGATCAATTCTGGACATTCAACACATCTCAAAGAGATAAATGTGAAGTGAACCAATATAGACTAAACAGACTGTAAATGTGACCCAATATAGACCAACAAAACATTAAATATGAAGTCCTGAGACTTTGTAAATATGAACCAATATCGACCAACAAGACTAAATATAAAGTCACAGATTTTGTAAATATGAACCAATACAGACCAACAAGACATTAAATATAAAGTCCTGAGACTTTGTAAATATGAACCAAAATAGACCAACTAGACTGTAGATGTGAAGTCACCGAGACTTTGTAAATATGAACCAGTATAGACCAACAAGACATTAAATATAAAGTCCTGAGACTTTGCAAATATGAACCAAAATAGACCAACTAGACTGTAGATGTGAAGTAACCGAGACTTTGTAAATATGAACCAGTACTAGTATAGACCAACAAGACATTAAATATGAAGTCGTGAGACTTTGTAAATATGAACCAATATAGACCAACAAGACTAAATATGAACTAATATAGACCAACAAGACTAAATATGAACCAATATAGACCAACAAGACTAAATATGAACCAATATAGACCAACAAGAGTGTAGATGTGAAGTCACACTGTCTTTGTAAATATGCACCATTATAGACCAACTACACTGTAAACATGAAGTCACTCAGTCTTTGTAAATATGAACCATTATAGACCAACTACACTGTAAACATGAAGTCACTCAGTCTTTGTAAATATGAACCATTATAGACCAACTACACTGTAAACATGAAGTCACTCAGTCTTTGTAAATATGAACCATTATAGACCAACTACACTGTAAACATGAAGTCACTCAGTCTTTGTAAATATGAACCATTATAGACCAACTACACTGTAAACATGAAGTCACTCAGTCTTTGTAAATATGAACCATTATAGACCAACTACACTGTAAACATGAAGTCACTCAGTCTTTGTAAATATGAACCATTATAGACCAACTACACTGTAAACATGAAGTCACTCAGTCTTTGTAAATATGAACCATTATAGACCAACTACACTGTAAACATGAAGTCACTCAGTCTTTGTAAATATGAACCATTATAGACCAACTACACTGTAAACATGAAGTCACTCAGTCTTTGTAAATATGAACCACTATAGACCAACTACACTGTTAACATGAAGTCACTCAGACTTTGTAAATATGAACCATTATAGACCAACTACACTGTAAACATGAAGTCACTCAGTCTTTGTAAATATGAACCATTATAGACCAACTACACAGTAAACATGAAGTCACTCAGACTTTGTAAATATGAACCATTATAGACCAACTACACTGTAAACATGAAGTCACTCAGTCTTTGTAAATATGAACCATTATAGACCAACTACACAGTAAACATGAAGTCACTCAGTCTTTGTAAATATGAACCATTATAGACCAACTACACAGTAAACATGAAGTAACTCAGTCTTTGTAAATATGAACCATTATAGACCAACTACACTGTAAACATGAACTCACTCAGTCTTTGTACTTAACTGTAAATATAAAGTTACTCCGACTTTACAATAAGGAATATTTGTACAACAATATAGATCAACCAGGACAATTAGGCTGTAAATGTGAAGTCACTCTGACTTTGTAAATATAACCCATAGACCCCAACTAGACTGTAACCATTTGAGAAAATGGGAAAATATGGAAGTATACAAATATGGAAATACACAACATGAATTATACAATAAGACAGGGTTCCCACTTTTCTTGGAGAAAATTCAAGAACTTTTCTGGGATCAATCTTGTTTTTTCAAGGACCCGATTACCCAAAAGCTCAAAAACACAGAACTTCTTTTTTACATGAGTTCATTTCTACAACACAAGTTACATGTCTGATCTGCTCGACAAATATAATAGCAATCTTAAAACACTTTTTCGACAAGGTTTATGGAGATGTGATTTACAAACTTAGGAAGGTTATCGGTCGAGTTATTTATTAAAATTTATTAGAAAATTTATAAACAGAGGTTATGACCGAAGTATTCTGCGGCGCACTACATGCTTAGTTGTAGACCTTTCTACAGTTTGCAATTCTGTTTTCATCTTTGATTGTGCAACAACCGGTGGACTCTATGACGTGTTCCTAAATCGGTGGGAACCGTTTGATGAATGTCCTTCACTCCGTTTTGTCATGCTCTTAACGGTTTTCCCCTTGATGCTCTGACTTCAGACAAGTCATCGAGTACATATGAGATTAGCTTCTTAGGTTTAACTTATTTTTTTATAAATTATATACATGAACATGTCTGTGTTTTTACTTATAACACCTATCTACGCTTTCTCAAATGTAAGCGGCTAACTCAGCAGGGATTATTTTTGTTTACACTGTCCTGTTGTTTAGGGATGATGACAGGGTAAGGGTGAGGTTTGGTGAACCCATGAACCGGTTTAAACTCCCCGGTGGTTCCTTTTGCCATTGGGCATTCCAAGGCAGTATCCCTGTTGTCAACCCTTATATGTTTGTGATGTGCTTTTTTACTGAATGTGTTTGTGGTGTACTTTTTTAATCACCTTTGCATTGTAATACTTGTTAAAGTGACTGTACTCTGTGAATGCTACTCTTCCTGTTGGATTTATAACCTTTTCTTTAGTTATTCAGAACCAGCCACCCGAGTCTTGACACATAACTAGATCACTGACACTGACATTGTGAAACAAAATTCCAGGACTTTTCATGTTTTTGCCAAATTTTGAGGAATTCCAGGACTTTTCAAGGCCTTGATGTGCAAAATTTAATGACTTTTCCAGTTTTCCAGGAACCGTGATAAAAACAAATATAGACCAACTAGACTGTAAATTTGAAGTCACTCAGACACTGCAATAAGGAATATTTGTGTGAACGTTGGTGACATTCCAGCGAGTAGTTAATAAAGTAGTATGGCCATATGGATGCTAAATGAAGCACTGTAAACACCAGGGAATTTAACCCTTAATCCCCTACATATATATATAATGGACTGTTCTTTCTTTGAATTAAGACCATTCCATTTATGGGGGAAATTATTGATCAGCAGCCAGACATTGTAAACCCTGATCAGCCTGCGAGTTAATACCTTTTTTATTAATTGTGAATACAACTTCAGTGGGACTACACATTAGGACCCTAAACCTTAAAGGGGCAACATTCCATACCCTGGTAGGGAGAAATTGGAGGTGTGTCTTTATCAATTACACCAGTTATGTAGCCTGTCAGTTATAGAGAATGACTCATGTAAACAAATCTCTCTTCAAGAAGACGACAGAAAACTGTTAGCGATATTAACGAGGAGTAAAGCTTTTTAATCCAACAACTCCAAACTACACAATTTCTGTTTATTTTATTGGAACTGTGACAATTTACTTCCCAGTATTATTCATGTTTTACCATGTAAATTTTTTTTATTGTATTGTCATCTATATACTATCCACTGCACTGTGTATAACATAAAACAGAACTACTATGAACTTTTTCACAAATGTAATGTGATGACTTAACAGCCAGCAAATATTTCACAAGTTATCAGTGTTTATGAATGAAAATTAATTGCCAATTATAGTTGGTCTGGAGAAACAGGCTTTATTTACTGCAGTACACAGTATATGGTATAATTTGGACATTTATGTTAGGATTACATTGTGGTAGGAATGCATTTTCAAAAATGAAGCATAACTGTACACATTATTGTTAAGAATGGCTGAACACGACGGAGATAATAAGATAAGGAATTACATCTTATATAGGCCTAGTTATGATTAAGGAACATATACATCTCTGAGCCTAAGGAGGGAATATTCAATTTGCATAGGTGGTGTATAGAAGTGCATTGTGATGCTACTGATTCTGGTGTGTTTCTGATTCTTATATGAAAATGATAAAGATGAATTGTTATATGGGACATGAATAGTCACAGATTCAAACGTTCCATCTCAGAGTCAAAACTACTGCCAATCTCCATGCCATAATGTGTGTCATCAGCTGTAAACACTACCACGTGTATTTGTGAACATTTTTCAGTTTATAACCCCACAGGCTCCTGCCCTATATTTTCAAACATTTGTCAGTTGGGTTTAAACAAGTATTTGACTGGGAATAAGAGATACTTTTTCACAATTTCTTTTTTACTAATACAATTGTTTAATATCAGACTACTTCTCTGCCAAATATTGAATTTTTTTATGAGGTGGAATTTTCAATATTTTGAAAAAGGTGTCCCTGATTTAACTATGTACAAATTTAAATGAAAAACCTGCCCCAGCTCCATCTAGTGGCTTTTATACGGCAGCTGGGCCTTTAACACATGCACTTGCTTAATTATGAATACCTCTTGGTCTGGAACGAGGTGTTTCCGAAACATCTGAGAAAAATTTAGGTTCTTCCACTGGTGGCTGTGTACGGCTATCTGAACTAGGAAGAGGCGAGCGTTCTCGTAATTGATCTAGTTGGGGATGACGTTCGCTTCTCGATTTTTCTCGTAGTTCTGTGTATGATGTTATCCTTCTCGGCTCAACGACTTCATTGGAAAGTTGAGACGACTTGGTTTCTATGGAGACAGACAATAGTTGAAGTTAGGTGATTAAAATATTTTACTCAACAGTTTGAATCTCCGTAAACATTTTTTTTGTCAGTTTAGATGAATATACGTTCCGTTGCATGGATGGTTGCACTCATATACATTGATGAGAGCATATGTTATAAAACATGCTTTTATAAAACGAACACAGCTGTTCCTGTATTGCCTGTTGTATTTGTGCAAATAAAATCTCCCAACATGATTGGAACATGCAAATAAATGAAATAAATTAACCAATTTGACAATTTTCTGAAACCAAACGAATAGTTCTGTTAGTAAACTGGTACCCTGACAGTACTACACTCCAGATCATCCAGTACTGGATTATATAAATGTACATATAAATTGGCTCTCGAAATATGAAATAATCATGTAAACATCACAATAAAGATGAAAACAATAGCAGACAACAGAAAAATATAGTTAAGGCTATTCCACTAAAACAAACAAGGGGCTGGCGTGGCGCAGTCGGTAGCGCGGCGGATTTGTAACCGGAGGCCCCGGGTTCAGTCCTCCGTGGTGCCACTGAGTTCCGTCGGTGTGTTCTTAGGCAAGACACTTTACCTTAGCCTCGTCCGTCGGATGGGGACGTAAACCGGGCGGTCCCGTGTATCGGTCTATCCTCCGAGCACGTTAAAGAACCATAGGAATCTATTCGATAATAAGAGTAGGGCAGGTTCCCGGATTCCTATGTATCCTTCCCCTCTCTCTGGGGCGGCTCTAAATAACCTATACTGTGTTGATGAGCCGTTAAACAACATTCAATTCAATTCAATTCCACTAAAACATACCCGGGACCCCAGGACGGCAATTTAATAAAAAATCTATGGGTGAACCCTATTTTCCAAAATGTGGTTCTATGCCTGGGTGGTTTAAAATGAATTTCGCATCTATGCATGGGTGTAATTTTCAGGATCAGGATATTTTCACACATCACCGTAAAAATGGCCGTGAACGCCGCCCGGACAATCAGACTTTTCAGACTAAAATCCAACCAGAAGATTGTGTTTATTTGTTGAAAATCAAAACATTCTCTCCCTCGATGAAGTTCATCAATTTGAAAGCGCGCATTTCATTGGTTGATTGCATGATTTAAACCAATCACGTAACAGCTTTCATACTGACATTGAGTGGTCACGCAAATCTGTCACGTTGGACAGAAGAAGAAAGATCACTCGAATATTAATAGTTCGAACGGTGATTTCCTTTTCATATTCTTATTTTTCGATAAATGCTGTATAATCTTTTTCTATTTTAGCAAGTCTGTATCGTACAAAACGCTTAACGATGAACGCTTATTCACAAATGCAAGCTGCTAAATAACACCGGGAACGTGCACCCGTTTTGGATGGTTTAATTTGCAGAACCCGGTACGGTTTTTGACGTGATTTGCGGCGTGATCATAAAACTGTTAAAGAAAATAATTTTGTTTTTGTTATATGATGCAATAGATAAATAAAAGGAAAATAAAAGAAAATAGAACCTATCAGGGTTTTTTTAATGTATTTAAGTGGGGCCAAAATTCAGCCTCTTTCCAATTGCAAAAAAACTCCTTATTTTCCCAATCCTGCGTAAAAACAGAAAGTTACTTTCCATTTTTTGTTTGTATGGTGTATGTTAAAGGGACACATGGCAATCTTGATTATTTAAAAACTCACGGCGTCCCGTTAGTTTTTCTCTTCACTTGCATTTGTTCAATCATTAATAGTAATTGTTAGACTAGTTCAAAGCAAATTATTTTTACATATTACTAACTTTTTATAATAGTGCATCAATAATATGCTTAAAAATTTGGTGAAATAGTGAAGAAAATTGAAATCTCATTTTTTTATTTAATCATATGCAAGCAGTTTTAAAGTCAAAATGACGCAGGATAACTAAACTGAGGAGAACATTTAATGTTTGAATAAAACTCAAGATTGCCATGTGTCCCTTTAAAATCATTGCTAAATTCAATACCTGATGTATATTATACCTATAGCATACATTTTAATAAACATTTTCTATTTAAGAACATTCCCTTAAGAAAATCATGATTGTTTTTTCCCAATTTTGACAATCTCATGCTTCTTTTTCCCAAAATCAGCAGGCCTAGGAATTTTCCCAATTTGCTGACTGGGGCTAGAACCACTTAAGTTCTTCAAGCAGTTGTCATGTTTGTATGTATTTCATATGGAAAAATATATGTAGATCAATATAAATAAATAAATAAAATCTATGGGTGGGTGCATTTTGGCCAACTCAATTTTGCCTCTATGGGTGGGTGGTCAATTTCAAAAGTGCCTTCACGGGGTTCCGAGTATGTTTTAATGGAATAGCCCTTATATTGGAAATCAATAAAGAATTAATTTTTCCACTTTCATGTTCCGTAATTTTTAAATCTTTGGTACATACGTAAACCTGTCATATTTCGTCTAAGGTTATCATCGAGACCAGTCGGGACGTTTTTTGCATTATAGTCGGTGTTGACATCGACACTTGTTGTAACTGGCGCCTCTGTTCCACTGGGGAACCGTACTCGAAGTTTTCGTTCTTCTTGTTCTTCTATTAGCCTGTAATATTAAATAGAAACTGTTGTTTTACGTACTCTTGAAATTTCTGTTTTTGGTGTTGCTTTATTTCAAATGAGCAAATGAATGTGATCTGGGGACATTTAATTTGAATTAGAGTCAAAGATTCAGATTTGACATTCTTGACAAAGTGACAAATAAATTACTTAACGAAGGTTACTTTATGTGAGGCTGTATGTGACCGACATTCTTGACAAGTGAAAAACAATAGATTTAATTACGATTAGTTATTACAAATAAATGCTGTACATTTGAAGTGGGTGGGGTATGATTCTAATGAGCTTCAAACTTTCAGAGATGATAGAGCATGAGGAATTGTTTACTTTGAGTGAATCGGCCTAAAGTCTGAGAAAAGGCCTTACTTTTCACCTTGAGAATACAATGTACACTTCAACATCTCGGAAATTTGAAACAAATGCCTGTATTTTACAGTTATGAATTACAGACTTTGACATGAGTAGAAATTTTATCTTGTTACCTATCTTTATGTGCAGGGCGTACAGTTAGCCAGAAAAAAAGAAATGGTTAAAAAACGCAATAAAATCTGAAGAAGGGTAGGAGGTCAGGGGTAAAATATTTCAAGCACAATCGTTGCGCCCTTATTTTACCGATCTTAATTTGTTGTAAAAAATATAAATACATGTATACTATTTGAATTGACTTTACACGTGCGTTTTTTTTCGCTTGAATTATACATACATTTAATCTAAGCTAAAAGTACTGAAATCTAACGTACGATCGTCAAGAGCCCCCGACCAAGGGGTGGTAATGCCCCATGGAACCCCATCGGGCGTACAGTTCAAATTCACCCAGCTAAGCCACTGATGTGGATGCAAATATTTTCAACTCGCATAAATGCATTCTTACTGGCATTTTCTCTCCCTTAGGTCAAATCTCTCCATTTATTTTCCTGTTTCGTTATTTGATCAATTATCAATCAAGCTAACTTTAAACAAAAAAGGTATTTTGCAAACGATGAAAATTTAAACTCTCATAAAATTTTCTCTAATCAACTTCCAAAATGCAAAATGCTGAATATTTCACTCTCAGCATTGGGAGTAAATTCATCTAATTGTTGAGCACAAGAATCAGACTCAGACTCAAAATCTCATTTTTTTGCAAACCCCATCAACACGAAAGTATGGGTAAGAATTGTGATTTTCAGACATTTTCTGTTAAATTGCCTTTAAAATTACTCGTTTCTCTAAGTCAATATAGTAATTTGCTAGTATAATTGTTTCTATTTGGAATTAAAAAAATTGAGATTTTGAGTCGGAGTCCGATTCTTGTGCTCAAAAGTTTGATGAATATTAGGCCTGAATTCGAGCCCTGCTATTACAGTTTGGACTGATGCAACCTTGCTATGTGTTCCTGACGTTCAGCAGCACTCAAGTTCCTAATTTTGGCGTATTTAGCAACAATTCCGTCTGGCACCTCTAATTCTAACCTCCGCATTGTTTCGAGGTACGTCCCATATCTGGCAAACATGAAGCCAACCACACCAGAACCTGAATAAAACATGTATAATCTCTTAAATAAAATACACTATCTTGAACATCCTTAAAGCACCTCCGTGGTCGAGAGGTTAACAATACTGCGTTGTAAACCTCTCTTCTCAGCGACTTTTTTCACCCTTTTGGGAATGGTACCCATTCAATTGGGTAAATTCGTGTTGTTTTGCCTTAAATTAGAAAATCTTCACCATGTTCACTATTAAACAAAGCAATATTTTATGTTCAAACAAGCAAATTTGATGAATTGACATGACATCCCCCACCGAATGATGTATTATCCTCAAGTGGAAGAAATGGGTTCGGATTTTTTTTAAATTTAATACTATAAATCATGACCTTGAGACTTCATAAATTCTAATATCTACTATATATAGGTATTTTTAAAATTCATCACCATAGTAGATTTGGAAAAAAATAATTACGATTTTAAGGCATTGACTTTTAAAGTGGGACTGAAGGGTTGGACTGGGTGTAATATTAGCAGGTGTGTGTAATCTAGTAATAAATGTAATATACAAGAAATGTAGAACTGTATATCAATGATTACTTTTTAATTACCTGGCCATGTGATATTTATCAATCTGATTACTTCATCTCATTACTACTGCTACTATCAGACGATCTTGTTATTTCAGGGGGAGGGATGTATTTGGCTCAAGTTTGGCTAGCTTTAAAACAAATCAAACTTTCATTAATACAAACATGACAAACACTCAAACCAAGTTTGACAGGTGACCCAGGGGCAGAGCCAAATTTGACCCCAGTGTCACCATTTGAACAAACTTGGTAGAGGACCATAAGCTGAGTGTAAATACAAAATATTAAACTGTTGGCTCTTGTAGTTTCAGAGAAGAAGATTTTTTAAGTCTTTCCCTGTATAAGTGTATATAAAACATGTGACCCTTGGGGTGGGGCCAAATTTGACCCCATGGTCACCATTCAAACAAGTTTGGTAGAGGACCATAAGCTGAGTGTAAATACAAAATATTAAACCTCTGACTCTTGGAGTTTCAGAGAAGAAGATTTTTAGTGTTTTTCCCTATACATAAGTCTATGTAAAACTGCGACCCCTGGGGCGGGGCCAAATTTGTACCCAGTATACCATTTGAACAAAACTGGTAGAAGATCCATAAGCTGATAATAAATAAAAAAGATTAAACCTTTATCTCTTGTAGTTTCAGAGAAGATGTTTGAAGTTCTTCCCTATAACTCTATGTAAAACTGATCCAACAAGGGCCCAAAACTCCACATTAAAGAAAAAATGAACCCATGAACCAAGGTTTCTTATGAGAAAAAAAATAATAATAGAAAAAAAAATAAAAAAAATAGTTTATGTATAACTGACCCATCAAGGCCCCTAAGCTCCCAATTAAAAGAAAAAATGAACCTATGAACCAAGGTTTCTTATGAGGATAAAAAAAAAAAAAAAAAAAAAAAAAAATGAACCCACGAACCAAGGTTTCTCATGAAAAAAGGAAATAATCAAAAAAAAAAAATATGCCTCCAGTGAGATTTGAACCCACGACCTGAATAATTCAAGGGGACAATTATCAATTTAAGGGCAATAACTCCAGCGTTTAAAACTAGGACGATTCCAAAATAAATTTGCCGCGTCACATCCCACTATTGGGATAAACATTATAATCAAGTTTAATGAAAATCAAACCAGCGTTTATCAATATATGGCTGTGGACGGACAGAATTAAGCAAATTTTATCAGTTAAAGGGCAATAACTCTGGCGTTACTAGGACAATTCCAAAATAAATTTGCCGCGTCACATCCCACTATTGGAATAAACATTATAATGAAGTTTAATGAAAATCAAACCAGCGCTTATCAATATATGGCTGTGGACGGACAGAATTAAGCAATTTTTATCAGTTAAAGGGCAATAACTCCGGACTTACTGGGGTGATTCCGGAAAAAAAATAGCCGCGTGTCATCTCACTGTCAGGATGAACATTATTACCAAGTGTAATGAAAATCCAACCTGCAGTTTATAGATATGGCTCCGGACGGACGGACGGATGGAAAGACGGAAGGATGGACGGACAACGCCAAATTAATATCCCTCCGCCTTTGGCAACGTCGGTGGTTTTACCAAGGTGCTCACCCTTGCATGAAAACTGCCCTTAGGGGCACCTGGGGTCTTCCTCGACCAATGGAAGATGGAAAGTCACAATATGACCGAAGCTGTTGGTGTGGTAAAATCCAATCGAGTTTGTTGTTTTCATATGCTTGAAGATAAGCAATTGGTTTACTCAATTAAAGGAAATGTAGCGACACAGCCAAACACGCTCTATTATTGAGAGTACTGAAAAACTTGGGAAAAGGTGGAAGAATTAACAAAATTGGATGATAAACAAAAAAGATATGACCATTTAAAGGTTGTTCTAAAACGGATATGGGAGCCGCCATTTTTAGAACTATGACATCATAGTTCCATATAACCATATATGGAATATTGATAAATATCATTTAAAACAAAGAAAATCACTGCAAATGAATGCACATGTGT
The DNA here is from genome assembly GCA_037043455.1 of Cyrtodaria siliqua. Taxonomy (NCBI): domain Eukaryota; kingdom Metazoa; phylum Mollusca; class Bivalvia; order Adapedonta; family Hiatellidae; genus Cyrtodaria; species Cyrtodaria siliqua. Next base: position 6,864 of record JAWPHD010018107.1, on the reverse strand, counting down.
TTACTGGTCATATAAAGCATTATTGCCATTAAGTATTACATATTTTTCATGTTTTTCATACAGTTGTTGTCATTTTCCCATATAAATCAGTAAATTTTCATATTTATAAATATTCCATCATATATGGTCATTTAGAACCGTGATGTCATAGCTCTCAAAATGGCCGCATCCATATATGTTTCAACAGAAACTTCAAATGATCATATCTTCTTTGTTAATCAACCGATTTTGGTAATTCTTTCACCGTTATTCAAGTTTTTCAGAACTAAATACTAAAGATGGTTTGGCTGTGTCGCTACATTCCCTGAGTAAAGTCTGATATTGCTACAGCACTCTACATAATGAAATTTACCTGATATTTTCCAGACACTGTTTTTTGCACTCAAAATACCTGAAAAATAAAACATAATACAAAAGGATTATTACTATATTACTATAGTAACTTGTTATGTAAGTTTATCACCTCGAGTAGATAAATGCCAGATCGCGATCGATCGAGAGACGTCGCAGGTTAAAGTGTGATGGACGACGACACAATGACAACGACAAAGTGGTCCCTAAGTGCCATGCTATGCAGGCAACATAAAAATGAAGGTAACCTTGTATATATTATTGACAGGTTTGTTATCAATAAGTATATGTGTACCTCTTGTTTGGTTCTTATACATATTAATGTTTACTCATATCGTATCTCATTACATACATTACATGGATATGAACTACTTTAGGCATCATTATGTTTAAGCATACACATAATATATATATCATAAAATAACGTTTTTGTTTGAATTGTGTTTTACGTCATTTTATATTATAAGCACATGTTAGGCCATTTGTAGCATTCAAAGAAATTAGGATTTTTGTTCACTAGCCTGAATTATTATATAATCATATGCACTATTACGGTTTATCTCTATTTTCTTTATGAATTGTAAGCATGTATCATATTGCAAGGTAATACATGGTTAGTTGTCTGTCACTATTTTCTTTATTATTTTCTTTATGAATTGTAAGCATGTATCATATTGCAAGGTAATACATGGTTAGTTGTCTGTCACTATTTTCTACATGAATTGTAAGCATGTATCATATTGTGGTAATACATGGTTAGTTGTTTATCACTATTTTCTACATGAATTGTAAGCATGTATCATATTGCAAGGTAATACATGGTTAGTTGTTTATCACTATTTTCTACATGAATTGTAAGCATGTACCATATTGCAAGGTAATACATGGTTAGTTGTTAATCACTATTTTCTACATGAATTGTAAGCATGTATCATATTGCAAGGTAATACACGGTTAGTTGTTAATCACTATTTTCTACATGAATTGTAAGCATGTACCATATTGCAAGGTAATACATGGTTAGTTGTTAATCACTATTTTCTACATGAATTGTAAGCATGTACCATATTGTAAGGTAATACATGGTTAGTTGTTAATCACTATTTTCTACATGAATTGTAAGCATGTACCATATTGCAAGGTAATACATGGTTAGTTGTTTATCACTTTTTTCTACATGAATTGTAAGCATGTATCATATTGTAAGGTAATACATGGTTAGTTGTCTGTCACTATTTTCTACATGAATTGTAAGCATGTATCATATTGTGGTAATACATGGTTAGTTGTTTATCACTATTTTCTACATGAATTGTAAGCATGTATCATATTGCAAGGTAATACATGGTTAGTTGTTTATCACTATTTTCTACATGAATTGTAAGCATGTACCATATTGCAAGGTAATACATGGTTAGTTGTTAATCACTATTTTCTACATGAATTGTAAGCATGTATCATATTGCAAGGTAATACACGGTTAGTTGTTAATCACTATTTTCTACATGAATTGTAAGCATGTACCATATTGCAAGGTAATACATGGTTAGTTGTTAATCACTATTTTCTACATGAATTGTAAGCATGTACCATATTGCAAGGTAATACATGGTTAGTTGTTAATCACTATTTTCTACATGAATTGTAAGCATGTACCATATTGCAAGGTAATACATGGTTAGTTGTTAATCACTATTTTCTACATGAATTGTAAGCATGTATCATATTGCAAGGTAATACATGGTTAGTTGTCTGTCACTATTTTCTACATGAATTGTAAGCATGTATCATATTGCAAGGAAATACATGGTTAGTTGTCTGTCACTATTTTCTACATGAATTGTAAGCATGTATCATATTGTGGTAATACATGGTTAGTTGTTTATCACTATTTTCTACATGAATTGTAAGCATGTATCATATTGCAAGGTAATACATGGTTAGTTGTTTATCACTATTTTCTACATGAATTGTAAGCATGTACCATATTGCAAGGTAATACATGGTTAGTTGTTAATCACTATTTTCTACATGAATTGTAAGCATGTATCATATTGCAAGGTAATACATGGTTATTTGTTTATCTCTATTTTCTACATGAATTGTAAGCATGTATCATATTGCAAGGTAATATTTGGTTAGTTGTTTATCTCTATTTTCTACATGAATTGTAAGCATGTATCATATTGCAAGGTAATACACGGTTAGTTGTTAATCACTATTTTCTACATGAATTGTAAGCATGTATCATATTGCAAGGTAATACATGATTAGTTGTTTATCACTATTTTCTACATGAATTGTAAGCATGTATCATATTGCAAGGTAATATTTGGTTAGTTGTTTATCTCTATTTTCTACATGAATTGTAAGCATGTATCATATTGCAAGGTAATACACGGTTAGTTGTTAATCACTATTTTCTACATGAATTGTAAGCATGTATCATATTGTAAGGTAATACATGATTAGTTGTTTATCACTATATTCTACATGAATTGTAAGCATGTATCATATTGCAAGGTAATACATGATTAGTTGTTTATCACTATTTTCTACATGAATTGTAAGCATGTATCATATTGCAAGGTAATATTTGGTTAGTTGTTTATCTCTATTTTCTACATGAATTGTAAGCATGTATTATATTGCAAGGTAATACACGGTTAGTTGTTAATCACTATTTTCTACATGAATTGTAAGCATGTATCATATTGTAAGGTAATACATGATTAGTTGTTTATCACTATTTTCTACATGAATTGTAAGCATGTATCATATTGCAAGGTAATACATGATTAGTTGTTTATCACTATTTTCTACATGAATTGTAAGCATGTATCATATTGCAAGGTAATACATGGTTAGTTGTTAATCACTATTTTCTACATGAATTGAAAGCATGTATCATATTGCAAGGTAATACATGGTTAGTTGTTAATCACTATTTTCTACATGAATTGTAAGCATGTATCATATTGCAAGGTAATACATGGTTAGTTGTTAATCACTATTTTCTACATGAATTGTAAGCATGTATCATATTGCAAGGTAAATACATGGTTAGTTGTTAATCACTATTTTCTACATGAATTGTAAGCATGTATCATATTGCAAGGTAATACATGATTAGTTGTTAATCACTATTTTCTACATGAATTGTAAGCATGTATCATATTGCAAGGTAATACATGATTAATTGTCTGTCACTATTTTCTACATGAATTGTAAGCATGTATCATATTGCAAGGTAATACATGATTAATTGTCTGTCACTATTTTCTACATGAATTGTAAGCATGTATCATATTGTAAGGTAATACATGGTTAGATGTTAATCACTATTTTCTACATGAATTGCAAGCATGTATCATATTGTAAGGTAATTATTTAGTTGTTAATCACTATTTTCCACATGAATTGTAAGCATGTATCATATTGCAAGGTAATACACGGTTAGTTGTTTATCTCTATTTTCTACATGAATTGTAAGCATGTATCATATTGCAAGGTAATACGTGGTTAGTTGTTTATCACTATTTTCTACATGAATTGTAAGCATGTATCATGTTGCAAGGTAATACATGGTTATTTGTTTATCTCTATTTTCTACATGAATTGTAAGCATGTATCATATTGCAAGGTAATACATGGTTATTTGTTTATCTCTATTTTCTACATGAATTGTAAGCATGTATCATATTGCAAGGTTATACACGGTTAGTTGTTTATCTCTATTTTCTACATGAATTGTAAGCATGTATCATATTGTAAGGTAATACATGGTTAGTTGTTTATCACTATATTCTACATGAATTGTAAGCATGTATCATATTGTAAGGTAATACATGGTTAGTTGTTTATCACTATTTTCTACATGAATTGTAAGCATGTATCATACTGCAAGGTAATACATGGTTAGTTGTTTATCACTATTTTCTACATGAATTGTAAGCATGTATCATATTGCAAGTTAATACGTGGTTAGTTGTTTATCACTATTTTCTACATGAATTGTAAGCATGTATCATATTGCAAGGTAATACATGGTTATTTGTTTATCTCTATTTTCTACATGAATTGTAAGCATGTATCATATTGCAAGGTAATACATGGTTATTTGTTTATCACTATTTTCTACATGAATTGTAAGCATGTATCATATTGCAAGGTAATACATGGTTATTTGTTTATCACTATTTTCTACATGAATTGTATGCATGTATCATATTGCAAGGTAATACATGGTTATTTGTTTATCTCTATTTTCTACATGAATTGTAAGCACGTATCATATTGCAAGGTTATACACGGTTAGTTGTTTATCTCTATTTTCTACATGAATTGTAAGCATGTATCATATTGTAAGGTAATACACGGTTAGTTGTTAATCACTATTTTCTACATGAATTGTAAGCATGTATCATATTGTAAGGTAATACGTGGTTAGTTGTTTATCACTTTTTTCTACATGAATTGTAAGCATGTATCATATTGCAAGGTAATACATGGTTAGTTGTTTATCACTATTTTCTACATGAATTGTAAGCATGTATCATATTGTAAGGTAATACGTGGTTAGTTGTTTATCACTATTTTCTTAATGATTGTAAGCATGTATCATATTGCAAGGTAATACATGGTTAGTTGTTAATCACTATTTTCTACATGAATTGCAAGCATGTATCATATATTGCAAGCTAATGTATGCAAGTTAATACATGGTTAATTGTTTATCACTATTTTCTACATGAATTGTAAGCATGTATCATATTGCAAGATAATTATTTAGTTGTTTATCTCTATTTTCTACATGAATTGCAAGCATGTATCATATTGCAAGCTAATGTATGCAAGTTTATACATGGTTAATTGTTTATCACTATTTTCTACATGAATTGTAAGCATGTATCATATTGCAAGGTAATTATTTAGTTGTTTATCTCTATTTTCTACATGAATTGCAAGCATGTATCATATATTGCAAGCTAATGTATGCAAGTTAATACATGGTTAATTGTTTATCACTATTTTCTACATGAATTGTAAGCATGTATCATATTGCAAGATAATTATTTAGTTGTTTATCTCTATTTTCTACATGAATTGCAAGCATGTATCATATTGCAAGCTAATGTATGCAAGTTTATACATGGTTAATTGTTTATCACTATTTTCTACATGAATTGCAAGCATGTATCATATTGCAAGCTAATGTATGCAAGTTAATACATGGTTAGTTGTTTATCACTATTTTCTACATGAATTGTAAGCATGTGTCATATTGCAAGGTAATACATGGTTAGTTGTTTATCACTATTTTCTACATGAATTGTAAGCATGTATCATATTGCAAGGTAATACATGGTTAGTTGTTTATCACTATTTTCTACATGAATTGCAAGCATGTATCATATTGCAAGCTAGTGTATGCAAGTTAATACATGGTTAGTTGTTTATCACTATTTTCTACATGAATTGTAAGCATGTGTCATATTGCAAGGTAATACATGGTTAGTTGTTTATCACTATTTTCTACATGAATTGTAAGCATGTATCATATTGCAAGGTAATACATGGTTAGTTGTTTATCACTATTTTCTACATGAATTGTAAGCATGTGTCATATTGCAAGGTAATACATGGTTAGTTGTTTATCACTATTTTCTACATGAATTGTAAGCATGTATCATATTGCAAGGTAATACATGGTTAGTTGTTTATCACTATTTTCTACATGAATTGTAAGCATGTATCATATTGCAAGGTAATACGTGGTTAGTTGTTTATCACTATTTTCTACATGAATTGTAAGCATGTGTCATATTGCAAGGTAATACATGGTTAGTTGTTTATCACTATTTTCTACATGAATTGTAAGCATGTATCATATTGCAAGGTAATACATGGTTAGTTGTTTATCACTATTTTCTACATGAATTGTAAGCATGTGTCATATTGCAAGGTAATACATGGTTAGTTGTTTATCACTATTTTCTACATGAATTGTAAGCATGTATCATATTGCAAGGTAATACATGGTTAGTTGTTTATCACTATTTTCTACATGAATTGTAAGCATGTGTCATATTGCAAGGTAATACATGGTTAGTTGTTTATCACTATTTCTACATGAATTGTAAGCATGTGTCATATTGCAAGGTAATACATGGTTAGTTGTTTATCACTATTTTCTACATGAATTGTAAGCATGTATCATATTGCAAGGTAATACATGGTTAGTTGTTTATCACTATTTTCTACATGAATTGTAAGCATGTATCATATTGCAAGGTAATACATGGTTAGTTGTTATCACTATTTTCTACATGAATTGTAAGCATGTATCATATTGCAAGGTAATACGTGGTTAGTTGTTTATCTCTATTTTCTACATGAATTGCAAGCATGTATCATATTGCAAGCTAATGTATGCAAGTTAATACATGGTTAGTTGTTTATCACTATTTTCTACATGAATTGTAAGCATGTATCATATTGCAAGCGTAATAC
>JAWPHD010018106.1:0-41414 GCA_037043455.1 Cyrtodaria siliqua | reverse complement strand
GCACATTTTACGACTGACTTTCCCAACGGAATCTGTTGGAAGGTTTCACGCTTTTTAAACAGCATCGTTTGTATATTATTATATGCACAGGTTGAAAGAAGATTTTTTTTTTGAGTCGATTAGTGTTACAAAATTTACCTGCCACGATGAAATATCTCAGATTATACAAATTTATCACGATTATATTCAAATATTTACGAATTATCGAACGTTACCGCCATCTTGTTTGAACTTCTTACCCATGGTTCCTTGCGCGTATTAGTTCACCATAGGCAACCCACCATGCACCGTTGATAGAATAGAATAGAACCGTTTATTGCTACAATCGTAAACTTGAACATTGTGTAGTGTGTTTAAACTACACATATTTCATGCCGATTTAAAAGTAATATTTTTGTTATATTTATAGTATTGTTAAAATTACTTGTTTTTATTCGTTTTATTATTCTACAGTAATAAAGAGAATATAAAATATATGAAAATTAGCAGTTTAGTAAAGATAATAATAATGAAGTTGCAAGAGTGTTCACAAGGCAAAAGTTAGCGGACGAAGACGGTCGACGGACAGCTGACAACGGACAACTCGTCATCCCATAAACCCTGGTGGGGGGGGGGGGGGGGGGGGGGGGGGGGGGGTTGGATGGGGGATTGTGAATACTAGTGACAGTTATTGTTTTCGTAAACAAAATCACCATATTCAGCTCCACCAAACACACAACAATTTCTTTTTATAAAGCACAACGTCCCATCCTAGCTCAACTAAATTTGGGAATTGGTTTCCTTATAGTATGTTGTAAAGGGCTGCTTAAGTAACGTTGCCTTCCGCAAATTCTGGGCTCCCATGGAACCCAAATTGTGACGGCCCATAAAATGTGCAATAAAGGCAGATCTAGGTTGCATGTAAGCTGGTGTATATATAGTTATAATTTTGGTTTGGGATCTTATATCAGTATGCATCTTATTTGTACTTCACCCATATTTGGGCATGGGCTCCCTCCTCCCCGCCCCCCTCCCCCCCCCCCCCCCCCCCCCCCCCACACACACACCCCTCTCCCCATCCCACATTATTTTTTTACATATTTCTGTTGGTCAATTCTTACACATATAGCTATGTTGCCCCCCCCCCCCCCTCTCCACCTCCCCACCCCCCATCCCCCCCCTCCCCTCCCCACTCGAAACTCATTTTTTTTTTTTACATATTTTTGTGTTGTTTGGTCAATTCTTAAAAATGTAGCTATGTTGCCCCCACCCCCACGCCCGCCTTCCAACACCCCAGGGCCTCCCCACCCACACTCGAAACTCAATTTGTTTATTTATTTTTTTACATATTTCTGTGATGTTTTGGTCATTCTTACACATATATCTATGTTACCCCGCCCCTACTCGCACAACCCCCCGGCATCGCCTCCCCCGACTCTCAACTATTTTTCTTCTTCATATTTCTGTATTGTTTTGGTCAATTTGTACACATATAGCTCTGTTGCCCCGCCCCACCACCCTCCTCCCCGCCCCACCGACTCGAATCTCTATTTCTTTTACATATTTCTGTGTTGTTTTGGTCAATGTATGTTACCCCCACACACCCCACCCCAACCATCCCAACACACCATCATCACTACCACCCGAATGTTGTTGTTTTTAGTTTGTTTTTGCATATATCTGTGTTGTTTTGTTTTATCAGTTTATCAATATGTTTCGCCCCACAACCATCCCACCACCACCAAATGTTTTTTTGTTTTTGTTTACATATGTCTGTGTTGTTTTGTTTTAATCAAATATACAACTATATCAATTTTTATATCGGCCCGAGTTTCTATACCACCCCGCCCCCACCACCACCCCCACCCTCACATTGTTTCAGCCTTGTTTTCTGATGGTACATATAGATACTGGCTATACCATTTATTATTCTCTGAATAGTCGAGCTACGCTGTTCTCCTACAGCTCTTGTTTAATATAAATTTCCATATTTTACAGATTTTTTAGTGGGTCGCCCCTGAATCCACCCGTAAACTCACCCACCCACTACACACTATATGAAATGAACATAACAAAACAAAATAACAAGCTTAAGTTAGGTCATGGACATACAGTAGGTCTATGGTTAGGTGCTTTTCCCCCAGATCAGGCTATAAAACAAGCGAGATTTTTAATTTTTCTTTTAGGAGAATGTCTGAAGGGGTAATATAATAAATATCCCAGCACCCTTCACCCATTACCTTTTGTTAACCTAAGACTTGAAAACTTTATACTAGGTACATTATACACAACGCAGTTTCGTGACACGTTGTCCACAGTGGAAAATGTGTACTTATGCGCATGCGCATGCAACGTTGGGAGAAACGCGCACTTGTCAATATATTGTCAATACACATGTATAGCGATCTACGAAAAAACGATATATTATGTTTGACCTGGCTGATTAAAGCTGGTTATATATACTGCGTGTAGAGTTTGGTTTCTCAAATAAGTTAAATATATATATATATATATATATAAGAATGAGAAAATACATACATCTACAAAATACCTTTCAAAAAGCACTGGATCCCGAGGGGATACGAAAATGTGAGAATAAATTAATAGATTTATATATATACCTCGTTGTCAGTAGTTTAGAAATGGTTGTACATCTGTTATTAAATTGCTGTTGATGGCGGGATAGTGACTTCAATTTTATATATTTTGAAAACATATATGTATTTTAACATACATTTTGACAACTGTATAATTCCAGACATTGACCCTGACTCCCAGCCGTTTGACCCAGCAAGAACTGATCAAGGAGATAGACAGTCACGCTAAGGAGATCAGGACCAGGTACGTCCAGTCATTATTGGGACAAATAATCCTTCATGTTCTGTTATGCTGCAGATTTGGATAATGACAGTTTAGTGTTAGAATAATGATAGAGAGAATTAGAAATATTCCTTAGTCTTTGCCATATTTAAATTATTTTTTTGTAGCATTTGTTTTTGTGTCATCTACATTTGATCTGTTATTATATCCCACTGGGAGCTTGACTTGTAAGTGAGAAAGTGTCGATTCTTATGGATGGAGGTAGACAGTACTGGTTCTACACAGGAATAAGTGGGTGGTCTGCCTCCACCACAAAACCTAAAGCATGGTTTTTTGCCCAACCATATAGTGTTACCCTTGTCTGTCTGTCCCATCTCTTTGGTCTCCCCCATTTCTCTCGTCTCTCCTGTCCATTTCGAAAAGTTTACATTCAAGTTTTATATGACTGACATAAAGCGGGGCATCCATGTCACACAGACACATTTTCTAGTTTTGATTTGATTGAAAAAACATCATACTCTTTATTTTTAAGCCATGAAAAACAACCCAGTAGCAAATTTCATGTACTGTCAAGGAAAAATTAAAAAAACAAAAAAATTGTACATGTTAAAAGTACTTTATAAATATCTGTTTTATTTGGGAATTGAAGAATCTGGTTGTAAAAATGCTGGACACATGGCACACGGGTGCAAGAACACATTATATCCGGATTTTATTTTTTTAATTTAAATAAATAATCCTGAATCTTGAATGAATCCACACAATTTGATTTAAACATGCTTTAATTAAAGTCCCACCATTTTGGTTTGTTATGGAGGTTTGAGAGATTTGCTCATCATAATATGTTTTAAATGCTTAAATTACAAATATTTCACTGATTGTATTATAATGATGATCTTATCATTTTCTATAAAGTCAAAGATAGATAGGGCTGGCCCACCAATGCTAGAGGTATTCACGTATTAACATATACTAAAGGGAAAAAAAATACAACTTGGGATTTGTATATTGTATGTAAACTATACTGCTGTTTATTTGTGGTGACTACTCCTCAGAAACTACTTGGTGGATTTTTATGAAACTTTACAGGAATGTTGCCTATAAGGTATAGTTGATACTAGCAAAAATTCAGGTTGATGTGAAATCCAAGATGGCTGCCAAAGCTAAAAATAGTTTTTAGCTCTACTGGCCAAAGGCAGGCAAGGCGAGCTTATGGGATCACTTTTCGACCGTCGTCCGTCTGTCTGTCTGTCTGTCCATCTGTTAGCATTTTTATAAATTCGACATCTCCTCTGAAACCGCTTGAAGGATTTTGATGAAACTTCATCACAATGTTACATTGGAGGGCCCTCTCAGATTTGTGTTTTTCATGGCCGCCAGTCATCCAAGATAGCCGCCATGGCTAAAACTAGGTCAAATTTAAGGAATTTTCAAATGTCATCTCCTCCGAAACTGCTTATTCAATTATTGTGAAATGTTTATGTTTTTTGTTATTGTCGAATAAACAAAATGGCCACCACAGCGACCCAAAGTTTATATAGAGTTATATAGGAAAAGGCTAAAAATGACATCTTCTTTGAAACCGCTTGAAGGATTTTGATGAAACTTCATTACAATGATCTTTAGGATAGTCCTCCTCGGATTTGTGTTTTTCGCGGCCGCCAGTCATCCAAGATGGCCACTATGGCTAAAATTAGGTAAAATTTAAGGAAATTTCAAACGACATCTCCTCCGAAACCACATATTGCATTCTTGTGAAATATCATAAACATGTTCCTTGGGTTGGCCTCTATCAAGTTTATGTTTTTCGTTATCGTCAAATAATCAAAATGGCCGCCACAGCGACCCAAAGTTTACATAGAATTATATAGGAAAACATTAAAAATGACATCTCTGAAACTGCTTGAAGGATTTTGATGAAACTTAAATCACAATGATCTTTGGGATAGTCCCTCTCAGATTTGTGTTTTTTGCAACTGCCAGTCATCCAAGATGGCCGCCATGGCTAAAACTAGGTCAGATTTAAGGAAATTTATCAAACGACATATTACCACTTATTCCATTCTAGTTAAATATCATATACATGTTCCTGTTGTTGGCCTCTAGCTATCAAGTGTGTGTTTTTCGTTGTTGTCAAATATTCAAAATGGCCGCCACGATAACCCAAAGTTTACATAGAGTTATATATAGGAAACATGTTTCTTGGGTTGGCCTCTATCATGTTTATGTTTTTGAATCACATCATACCAGTAGATACTTGGGACTCTTGTTTTAAAAAGGAAGTTTATAGCGACTGCTCCTCTGAAACTATAAGTGATACTGATATGGGAGCTTTGGTCCTTGATGGAAATCATTTTTATTCAAGGTCAAACATAGCAACCAGTAGACACCTTTTGTTTACATAGAGTTATATAGGAAAATCTTGTGGTGACTACTCCTCTGAGAAGTATGATGGATTTTTAAGAAACTTTGTAGGAATGTTCCTCTTGATGTCTAGTTTGTCCTAAGTAAAATCAGTGAATTATGGCCGCCACAGATAAAAATGGATTTTAAAAATACAATTTAGTGGCGACTACTTCTCAAAATCAATAAGAGATAAAATCCATAAGAGATATTGATTTGGAACCTTTACCAATTTGACTGGCATGACATGTAGTTGGTCCTAAACAAAATAGGTTTTGATTCGATATCAAACATGGCCGCTAGTGGACATCTTTGTTTACATAGAGTTATACAGGAAAAACTTGTGGTGACTACTTCTCTGAAACTACTGGATGGATTTTCATGAAACTTTACAGGAATGTTGCTCTTGTTATCTAGTTGGTCCTAAGTAAAAGCATCAGGTCGATCGGAATTTCAAGATGGCAACCATAGCTTAAAATAGATTTTAAAAATAGAATTTTGTGGCAACTACTTGTCAAAAATGTTGTTGATGTGCAACCCTTACCAAAATGACTGGCATGACATGTAGTAGGGTCTAAATAAACTTCATTTTGATTCGACCTCAAACATGGCCACCTGTGGCCATCTTTTGTTACATAGAGTTATATGGAGAAAATCTTTTGATGACTTCTCTCTGAAACTACCTAATGGATTTTCATGAAACTTTATAGGAATATTACTTTTAATGTCTAGCTGATCCTTCCTAAGTAAAAATCAGTTTGATCAAAAGTTCAAGATGGCTACCACAGCTAAAAATAGATTTTAAAAGTACAACTTCATGGTTATCATGTGTTATTGATTTGATACCTTTACCTAAATGACCGGCATAGCATGAAGTTGGTCCTAAACAATTTTTTTTTTATTTGACGTCAAACATGGCCACCAGCAACCATCTTTGTTTACACAGAGTTATATTGAAAAAGTTGTGGCAACTACTTCTCTGAAACTATTTGATGGATTTTCATGAAACTTTACAGTAATGTTATTCTTATTACCAAAATGATTTTCGTTTGAGAAATATTGAAAATAAAATGTATTTACTCTTCCAGCTGTAAGGGCTGCTTGGACTTCAAACATGCCTCCTCCAATCATGGCCACAAAACAACTTGTATGGTTTAATGATTAACAAACACTACTGCTTAAAATAATGACAAACATATGAAAAGTTGTGATACCATTCCAAGATCTAGCTGTTAGATCTTCAGGAGAGCGTTTTAAGGTCATATACCTCTTGTTATACAAAACATTCTTGGATTTACTCTGGAATATTACAGGGAATTAAGTGTACAGTATATAAATTATATATGTGAAATTCCAAGTTGAGTTTATTTTTTCCTTTAGTAATATAATGGCTTGAATGTTGATTCAGTATCACTATATCACTGCAACATGTCTTTTGTTTCATTTCATATATGTCCATAGTGGCAAACTCAGTATGCTGAATAGCTACTAAGCTCTTTCATCATCAGCATCATCACTCATTGTTTTGATCATCATTATAATCTTTTCTTTCATCATCATCATCATCATCATCATCATCATCATCATCATCATCATCATCATCATCATCATCATCATCATCATCATCATCATTGTCATCATCATCATAATCATCATCACAATTATCATCATCATCATCATCATCACCATCATCATCATCATCATCACTTCCACCACTCTGCAATACCCCACTTACTTTTGTCACCACCACTTCCATACAACCAACCGTATATATATTCTTATTGGCTGTTAATTTTTCTTATTTCTCCTCCTCCTCCTCCTCCTCCTCCTCCTCCTCCTCCTCCTCCTCCTCCTCCTCCTCCTCCTCCTCCTCCTCCTCCTCCTCTTCCTCCTCCTCCTCCCTCCTCCTCCTTTTTCTCTTCCTCCCATGATGATCATCATTATTGTCTTCATCATTGTCGTCGTTGTCACTTCCACCACTCTCCCTATAACCAAGTGTATAATATTCTGATTAGCTATTAAACTGTCTTTTCTCCTCCCCCACCTTACCCTCTCCTCCTCCTCTAACTCCCATCATCATCGTTGTCATCTTCATGTCTCATACCTAGAGACAAAAGGAAAACAGAAAACGACTCTAATTTTTTCTCCATTTTAGACAATTTTTAATTTAAAAAAAAAGAAGTTTTCTTTGCTTTAGCATACATCTGCAGTGTTGAAGACAGATGATATAAAATATCCCATTTTGTTATGAGGTTTCATTCAAATTTCAGAAGTGTTTTGACCGAAGCACCACATATTTAGCTAGATAGTGTTTGCATTTTGTATTTTTCATAGCAGTCAGATAAATATGAGTGAGGAAAAACCCAGCCTGTCTAACTTATGTATTTTATTGTTTTAAATTACTGGTTATTGGCTATACTGGAGATATGAAACCAACAATAATGTCTGCTGCCCAGCTTTGAAGATTAGATCTTGAAAACGGCTGTACAGTAACCCTTTGGGAAAATTAAAGGGAATGTAGCGACACAGCCAAACATGCTCTTTTATTGAGAATTCTGAAAAGCTTGCAAAAAGGTGAAAGAATTATCAAAATCGGATGATAAACAAAAAAGATATGACCATTTAAAGGTTGTACTAAAATGGATGTGGGAGCCGCCATTTTGAAAACTGTGACATCATAGTTCCATATGACCATATATGGAATATTGATAAATATCATTTAAAGCAAAGCAAATCACTGCAAATGAATGCTAACTCCTTAACTGGACATATAAAGCATTATTGACATCAGTTATACATATTCTTCAAACAGTTACTTTAATTTTTTCCCCTATAAATGAGTAATTTTTCATATTTATCAATATTCCATATATGGTCATTTAGAACTGTGATGTCATAGCTCTAAAAATGGCAGCTTCCATGTCCGTTTTTACAGTACCTTCAAACGATCATATCTTCTTTGTTTATCATCCGATTTTGACAATTCTTTCACCCTTTTCCAAGTTTTTCAGAACTCTGAATAATAAAGATTGTTTGGCTGTGTCGCTATATTCCCTTTAATTGGGAAAATTAATTGTGGTGTGAGACAGTCATTGTCATCAACACTGTCTAATTGTTGTCATCATCATCATCATTGTCATCATCTTCTCCTTCTTTGTTTTCTTCATATAGTACTTAAGTATATTACTATTTGGCACTGATATTACTTTTTGTGTGTGAATTGTTCACATGTATATCCAATTAGTGTATAGTTTAATGAAGTTTAATTAAAAAATTGAGTAACATCTTTTTTCATAATGTACTTTTACAGCTTTGATGGAATATTGGATTATTTTTTATTGTTTTTATCTTTTACGGATCTCAACATTGCGATCACAATGTTGTGCGGGTGTATTTATGTCAGTTTGGTAGTCTATATGTTAGTCCGTCCGACTTCCATTTATCTTCTTCATTTCTTGCAGGATATTTACCAAACTCCATTAAAATGGTCCTAATATGCCATTAACATTATATGCAACATTTGGGTCACTGTGACCTACTTTGGACAAAATATATGTCACGTCCGGTTTCTGCTACGACATACGTATCTTACTTCTTTCTTGAGGTTACCAAACTTCACCAGAATTTCCTTATAACATCACATGCAAAACTTTGGGTCGCTGTGACCTACATGTAATGTGGACAAAATATAGGTCATGTCCGGTCTCTGTTATTACATCTGTCCCCCACTGTTGATCACTTTAATTAAATTAAATACTACATATGTAACGAATATCTAGTGGGACTGACCTTCGTTTTGGCCAAATCAAAATATTGTCCAAGCTGGACTACTTTACTGTTTGTCTCAACGAATACAGTTGAGCTTATTTGTCAATATAAATACAGTTTTTCCTGTTGAGTTACGGTATCAATAAGAACACAGTTACTATATTAACATGATGTGAGACTGTGCAAGTGACAATACCTTACCTTACATATAAGTCCACACGTTTACAATATTACTTTCAATGTAACCATAGGGCAAAGTATTCTGGAAACATCATGAAGAACCCATAGTGTATCACAAGGTAAACCTTGCACACCAGGTTATGGAACTCTTTGTCATTGTGTGTTGCCTGTGCAGGACTGGTGCATGTTGTATGGTGGTGCATGTTGCACGGTGTTGGATGTTGACAAAATCACTTGGTAGTCTCCAGACTACCATGTGACTACCATTTGTCAACATAGTTGTTTTCAATTCATATCAAGCTAGTAAGCTTTCTTGTAAGTAAATGAACATAATCTGTTTCATACAAAAAATACTATGTTGGTGCCTTTTACTACCAAGTTTGAGCTCAAACTGAGCTATTCTGCATTCTCATGCCCAGCTATATGATGTCACATAAAATAGCCGTGTATTCCATCTTGCTTACTAAAGTCACTAGCCTGATAACGCAAAATAAAAAATGGTCTAAAAAATAGCTGCATGATAAATGTGTTTTTTTAATGGCATTCCTGTTATACAGCGTAGTTTAGCCATTTTATATTTGTTATATGAGGCCTTGAATTCCAGTATGGCAGCTGGTAAATTTACTGTTATCAGTCCTTGCAGCTTTGCATGTAGCAGTGTGCACATTGTTGCATACAATAAAATGAATCTTAAAACCGTCTCATTAATGCTGCATCGTTATCTCTCGTATTAGGTGTTAACTCGGGACCTGGAGTCACCGTCGCCATACTGTCGCAGAAAGGTAACAGCTGTGACATAATCATGTGTGGTGCGCTTTTAAAAACAGAAAATGATGCATAAGAAAATTGTACCTAGTTGAACAAATCTCTATTATTTTTTAAAATTAGTTCTATGCATTTGTTATGGAAATACTGGCTCTGTACAAAAGTATTAGTATTTCATCACGTTGGAAAGCCATCATTTAACATTTTGTCATTATACATGTGGTGTTTCGAAATAATTGTCACTAGCCTCAACATTGTTATATGTTATTAGCCCTATTCATTTGAAAACAATATATAAACTCATCTTTTATATATACTCAATGAAGAATTATCTTTTTTAACTTCCGAAACAAATTGATGGCATAATAGAGAGCATAATTAAGTGCACTGTAATGTTATTTTTCCTGTAGTAAACTAACCGCAATATTTTTCACATATTTTTTTTGAAATCGTAATTACGCAAACTAGTATTATTTCTTAATAAATTTATTATTTTCGGATTTCATTATTTTGTATATATTATTGAGAGTGCTTGTTGTTTTGTATTTTTCCTACCTATTCTTTAAGACTTAATTTAAGTTAATAAAGAGCATTATTTAGTACATAATGTGAAACTCTAACAAAATGTAGGTTTGATAATCAATCCCTGTTTTTTTCATGCGTAGTCATTGATGAGATATAAAAAAAGCATTCAAAAATAAATAAGTTTATAAAAAAAAGTTTACTATACACTTATTGTTAAAATATATAAAACATATATTTACCAAGAGAATGTTTAAATTGACGATGACATTCATTTTGGTATGAGAAAGCACTATTTTGTCAGTTAATTTTGATTAATTTTGATTAGATATAATCTTTAGGTTGAAAAAACACCAGCTCAATTATATCAGCTTATATAATTTTAGCATGAACTCTTCCTAAATGCATATTTCATGCACTAAATCATACATTTTCTTGAAGTTTATCGATTAACGGATCAGACAAATTATCAGTCTTCATTTTGAAAGGGCTGGCGTGGCGCAGTCGGTAGCGCGGCGGATTTGTAACCGGAGGCCCCTGGTTCAATCCTCCGTGGTGCCACTGAGTTCCGTCAGTGTGTTCTTGGGCAAGACACTTTCCCTTAGCCCCGTCCGTCGGATGGGGACGTAAACCGGGCGGTCCTGTGTATCGATCTATCCTCCGAGCACGTTAAAGAACCATAGGAATCTATTCGATAATAAGGGTAGGGCAGGTTCCCGGATTCCTATGTATCCTTCCCCTCTCTCTGGGGCAGCTCTAAATAACCTATACTGTGTTGATGATCTGTTAAACAACATTCAATTCAATTAAATTCATTTTGATTGTGCAACTTTAATTCCTTTTACATTAGTCTGAATGAACTATTGACTTTGCAATTTGGTTATGCTGCTGTAATTATGCTGTATGCTGAATATTGCCTTATTTACGCTAGGGGTTAAATCGAGAACTCGAGTCGCCTTTGCCTATGTACTCTAGTCGTAGAAAGGTAATATCATATGTGTGATGTGCTTCTGTGTAATACGTGGAATGTTGTATAATTTGTATTATAATTTGTCATGAATGTCATCTCCAACTCAGATTATCATCACGTTCTGTGATCTGTGTTATTGTGATAGGACAGTGGTTGGACATTGTTTATCATAATGTTCATGCATCATTACTTCACATAAAACAGTGTATTAAATCATTTTAGATTTATTTTTTGTTTAAAATTTGTTTTGTAGTATCGAAAAGTCAAGAAAGTCATTACTCAATGAGTGCAAACACTCAAAATATCCTTTTCTATGCCAAAAAAAAGAGAAGTAAGGAATATTTTTAGTGTTTGCATTACTCATTGAATACTGAGTTTCTTGACTTTCTGATAAGGTAAATTTTAAACAGAAAATAATTCTAAAATGATTTTAATAGACGGTTATAAATATATTTGTTTAACACGATGCCATCACTATAATATTATGGTGTTGTTTTTTTTGTGTTTTTTTTTTAGATCTTTTTAAATTCAAGTTTCTTATGAAACAACAATGTATTCCCAAATGTGGTTGTTGTGTATCTATTTTTGTTTGTCTTATCATGAGTTATCAAGAGTTTAATGCATATTCTGTGGCTCTACAAAATATTGAATGGCGGTGTTACGTTTTAATTAATATTTTTAATAATATTTTACCAATTTTTGTGTCGCCTTTTCGAAGAAAAATGCGATACATAGGGATCACTTTGTTGTCCATCCGTCAGTCCGTCTGTCCGAGTTTACAGGAGGGCCTTGTGTGTCTTTTTTTGTGTATAAAGTATACTTGTGTGACTTTTTTTTCTTGTGTGACTGACACACAAGCAAGTATGTCTCTATGCGCAGAAGATAGTCTATTTCTTCATTTAAAGCAATAAAAAATTGCAGTCACACAAGGGGAGGAGAGCTTGTGTGACTAAAATGTGTCCAAATGGTAAAAACGACACACAAAATGTAAAAAACAGTCACACAAGGTACGAATGTACACACAAAAAACAGACACACAAGTTTTGAGTCACACAAAGCCTGATTTTGTGTCCGTCCGTCCGTCCGTCCGTCCGTCAGTAAGTCAGTCTGTCACGAAAACTTAACGTTGGCTATAACTTTCTCATTTCTTGCTATTTCTTCATCAAACTTTAAATATAATCATCATGACAGCATCGACATGACCATACTAAAATATGAAGGTCAAGGTCACACTGAAGGTCATTATATGGGTTAAATACTCTTTTTTTTTCTTCACGTAACTTAGCATTTGCTATAATTTTCTCATTTCTTGCTATTTCTTCATCAAACTTTCAATATATACTTGTCATGACCATATTAAAATATAAAGGTCAAGGTCACACTGAAGTTCATTATATGGGTTAAATACTCATTTGTATTCTTCACGAAAACTTAATATTGGTGATAACTTTCTCATTTCTTTGTATTTATTCATCAAACTTTCAATATGTACTCATCATGACAACATCGACACGACCATACTAAAATATAAAGGTCAAGGTCACACTGAAGGTAATTATATGGGTTAAATACTCTTTTTTTTCTACACAAAAACTTAACGTTGGCTATAACTTTTTCATTTCTTGATATTTCTTCATCAAACTTTCAATATATACTCATCATGACAACATCGACATGACCATACTAAAATATAAAGGTAAATTGTCAAGGTCATTTATCTGGGTTCAATACACCTTGATATACTGACAAAGTGCTGAAAGGTGACACAAGTGTTACACAGAACACCCGTCTAGTCTTTATTATTCAGTGATAAAGAAGTTATTTTGCTAGTTTAAAAACAAAACTCGCTTTCTTCATCAAGCGACAACCATTTTGTTTTAATTTTTAGCTCTACTGGCCAACTTTTGTCTCGTTAAGACGATAGGGCCTTCATTTTTCAGCTCGGATACGTTCGAAAACCAGCCTGATTGGACCAGTAACAGCAGAGTTATGGCCCTTGATTTAGTTAAAAATGCTATATTGCTATATTTGCCTCGTTAGAAGATAAGGCCTTCATTTTTCATCCTATCTTTACCAAACTTTACCACGTTGTTAATATCAATGAAAGCTCGGACAAGTTCGAAGACCAGCCAGATCGGACCAGTAACAGCAGAGTTATGGTCCTTGATTTAGCTAAAACTGCTATATTGCTATATTTTGCTTCGTTAAGACGCTAGGGCCTTCATTTTTGATCCTATATTTACCAAACTTTACCACATTGTTAATATCAATAAAAGCTTGGACAAGTTCGAAAACCGGCCATATCGGACTAGTAACAGCGGAGTTATGGCCCTTGATTTAGTTAAAAATGCTATATTTTGCCTCAAGACGATAGGGGCTTCATTGTTTATCCGATCTTTACCAAACTTTATCAGATTGTTAATGTCGTTGAAAGCTCAAACAAGTTCGAAAACCAGCCATGTCGGACTAGTAACAGCGGAGTTATGGCCCTTAATCTAGTTAAACATGCTATATTTTGCCTCGTTAAAACGATAGGGGCTTCATTGTTCATCCGATCTTTACCAAACTTTATGAGATTGTTAATATCAATGAAAGCTCGGACAAGTTCGAAAACCATTCATATGGGACCAGTAACAGCGGAGTTAATGCCCTTGATTTAGTTTAAAATGCTATATTTTGCCTCGTTAAGATGATATGGCCTTCATTTTTCAACCGATCTTTACCAAACTTTATCAGATTGTTAATGGCAATGAAAGCTCGGTCAAGTTCGAAAACCAGCCAGATCGGACCAGTAATAGCGGAGTTACTGCCCTTGATTTTGTTAAAAATGCTATAATTTGCCTCGTCATACGATAGGGCCTTCATTTTGTATCTGATCTTTACCAATCTTTATCAGATTGTTAATATTACTGAAAGCTCAGACAAGTTCGAAAACCATTCATTTCGGACCAGTAACAGCGGAGTTATGGCCCTTTATTTAGTTAAAAATGCTATATTTTGCCTCGTTAAGACGATAGGGGCTTCATTGTTCATCCGATCTTTACCCAAACTTTATCAGATTGTTAATGTCGTTGAAAGCTCGAGCAAGTTTGAAAAACAGCCAGATCGGACCAGTAACAGTGGAGTTATGGCCCTTCATTAGTTAAAAATGCTATATTGTGCCTCATTAAGACGATAGGGGCTTCATTGTTCATCCGATCTTTACCAAACTTTATCAGATTGTTAATATCACTGAAAGCTCGGACAAGTTCGAAAACCATTCATTTCGGACCAGTAACAGCGGAGTTATGGCCCTTGATTTAGTTCAGCATGCTATATTTTGCCTCGTTAAGACGATAGGGCCTTCATTTTTCATGCGGTCTTTACCAACCTTTATCAGATTGTTAATGTCAATGAAAGCTCGGTCAAGTGCGAAAACCAGCCAGATCGGACCAGTAACAGCAGAGTTATGGCCCTTGATTTTGTTAAAAATGCTATAATTTGCATCGTCATACGATAGGGCCTTCATTTTGCATCTGATCTTTGCCAAACTTTACCAGATTCTGTAGTTATGGCCCTTGATTTAGTTTAAAAGCCGTTTTTTGCCCGAAACTTTCAAAAAAACGTAAATGGCAGTCACTCGCTTCATTGATGTTATAAGAGCCATGTTAGCCAGTAGAGCGTCCACAGGCCCTCTAGGGCCTCTTGTTAAATTTTCTGATGTTGCCAATGTTCAGCAGTCTGTATCATCCCTTTATAATAAAAATATCTCATAATATGAACAGCATCTTTTAGAACCATCTTTTCTCATTGTGCAAAATGGCGGATTATGTGTATTTAACATGGTTCTCAAAGTTGATGTTCATTTTAAAACATTTCTAAACATAAATTCCCAAATGTAGTCTGTAATAATTTGTTATTATAGACAAGCATCTTACCTTTATTTGTAAATAAGTATATGTCATTGAATACAATGTGAAGAAATGATGAAAGCTGATTTAGAATTGATAAACAATCGACATTGCATATGCTTCTTTAATACTGTGTATAGGTGTAGCACACCCATTGCAACACAGGAAGTGTTGGCCTGGGGTAGTCGCATAATGGCGTCAGTAAATAATTCTCATTTCTTTTTTTGTAAAAAAAGGCATTTTCACTAATTTAAAGTGCTATTTTTGATTTATATCACATTGTTGATCTGTTTGTTATATTTTTCAAGCATTGTCATGTTAAAATTGTGAGTTTTTAATTTATTTTCCTTCTATGGAAATGAGTGTATGAATACAAAATTATGGCATCTCCGTGTTTATGTTTTTAAAGGGGGCATTCATTCATGAGACAAGTTCTTTCTTAGAAGATACATGACCCCCATTTTTCTGTGGATTTTTTGGCAGCATATGTGTCATTTGTGATGAGAATGGAAGTTATTCATTTTTAATTTGGGTCTAGATATGAATGACAACATGGCATTTAAATTTCAATTCACACACAACTCAATGCAACGATCAGTGGGCGTGTTACACCTATAGTGTTGACTTGTACCTGCTTGACTGTTTGCCAAAGCTTAATACTAACAGTGTAGGTACTAATGGCGTCATCTCATCTGTAATATTGATACAATGAGATAAAAAAAAAAATAAGGTCTAGTAAAAAATATGGTATTTACTGGAAATAAGGGGGTTGGTGAGACAAAAAAGGTGGGTATAGTGGGGGTTGGGCGCTGGTAGGTTGGATGTGGAGGGCAAAGGAGCAGGAGAAGTTATCATAAAGGGGAGAAGGGAACCAGGCTGTCACTGTTCATCCCTCCTATATTGTTATGTCAACAACTATTTCTAATTTATGTCTTCATTTTATGAGCTGTTGTTAGCTGTTAGATGTTGTTTATAAATTTATCTCAAAAATGATATACATAAAGTGTATACTTCTTATTTATTTAAAAGCTATGTTGTTTGTTTGTTTTTCCAGATGATAGTTTAATACTGAACATTTGCAGTTTTAATGCTACAAAAATAGGATGAAACTGGGTAAAAAGAGAATTAATAATAGTTTTTAAGTATATAAAAAGGAGTTCTATATTACATGTTTGTACTGTGATTATTAATTGCTGTTGTTGATATATTATTTTATTCTTCTATTCTTGTAGCTTGTATTCTGATTGTGTCACGAGATTTTATTTTTGATTCGTATTTTTATTTTTTCAGTCTCGGTCTTGGTCAGTTCCTCAATCTCATAACTCTCCTCGTAAATCGCTGACCTTTGTTGACCTTGACCATGCTCGTCACTCCAAGTCACACTCGTCCCAGGCTGCACAGAACTTTACACAGGCTGTTAAAGTGTATACTGGGTACGTATCTGAAAAAAGTACAATTCAATTGAAATGAACTAAGCTTAGGCCATTATTTTTGATTTTTTGTTTTATGAAACCTTTGCTGTAAGTGGTGGATTTTGTTTTTTTAATTGGAAAAAGCTGATTCTTTTATTTCATTTGAAAGGAAAAGGAAATAAAATGTTCAAGTGAAATCTGGGAAAACTGAGGTAAAATAATCAAATCAAATTCCATATGGAAAATTAAAATTCATAATTTCGTTTTATTGTAGGAGGGTTCATAACGCAAATAATCAAACATTATAAAGGCCTAAAAGCATTGTAAATTGTTCACAAAGCATGTAAACTTTTTTTCTCTTTTATGAAGGCACCATACTGCCAGTCTGCCTGCAAGTAAACTTATCTATTTATAAGTAAATTTGTCTATTTATATATGTGAATACTTCGAATCTGGAAATCACAGGTTCCAGCCTCACCAGGGCCACCAGGTTTCTTCAATGTGTCAATGGGCAAGACATGAATTCCTTAGCTTTGTCCGTTTGGTGGGAATGTAAAGTGTATCGGAATCTATCAGCCTTGTCCACTTGGTGGGAATGTAAAGTGTATCAGAATCTATCAGCCTTGTCCACTTGGTGGGGATGTAAAATGTATCAGAATATATCAGCCTTGTCCACTTGGTGGGGATGTAAAATGTATCAGAATATATCAGCCTTGTCCACTTGGTGGGGATGTAAAGTGTATCAGAATATATCAGCCTTGTCCACTTGGTGGGAATGTAAAGTGTATGAGAATCTATCAGCCTTGTCCACTTGGTGGGGATGTAAAGTGTATGAGAATCTATCAGCCCTGTCCACTTGGTGGGAATGTAAAGTGTATCAGAATCTATCAGCCTTGTCCACTTGGTGGGGATGTAAAGTGTATCAGAATATATCAGCCTTGTCCACTTGGTGGGAATGTAAAGTGTATCAGAATCTATCAGCCTTGTCCACTTGGTGGGAATGTAAAGTGTATCAGAATCTATCAGCCTTGTCTGACTGGTGGGGATGTAAAGTGTATCAGAATCTAGCCTTGTATGATTGGTGGGGATGTAAAGTGTATCAGAATCTATCAGCCTTGTCCGACTGGTGGGGATGTAAAGTGTATGAAAATCTATCAGCCCTGTCCACTTGGTGGGAATGTAAAGTGTATCAGAATCTATCAGCCTTGTCCACTTGGTGGGGATGTAAAGTGTATCAGAATCTATCAGCCTTGTCCACTTGGTGGGAATGTAAAGTGTATCAGAATCTATCAGCCTTGTCTGACTGGTGGGGATGTAAAGTGTATCAGAATCTAGCCTTGTATGATTGGTGGGGATGTAAAGTGTATCAGAATCTATCAGCCTTGTCCGACTGGTGGGGATGTAAAGTGTATGAAAATCTATCAGCCCTGTCCACTTGGTGGGAATGTAAAGTGTATCAGAATCTATCAGCCCTGTCCACTTGGTGGGAATGTAAAGTGTATCAGAATCTATCAGCCTTGTCTGACTGGTGGGGATTTAAAGTGTATCAGAATCTAGCCTTGTATGATTGGTGGGGATGTAAAGTGTATCAGAATCTATCAGCCTTGTCCGACTGGTGGGGATGTAAAGTGTATCAGAATCTATAAGCCTTGTCCACTTGGTGGGAATGTAAAGTGTATGAGAATCTATCAGCCTTGTCCACTTGGTGGGGATGTAAAGTGTATCAGAATCTAGCAGCCTTGTCCACTTGGTGGGAATGTAAAGTGTATCAGAATCTAGCAGCCCTGTCCACTTGGTGGGAATGTAAAGTGTATCAGAATATATCAGCCTTGTCCACTTGGTGGGAATGTAAAGTGTATCAGAATATATCAGCCTTGTCCACTTGGTGGGGATGTAAAGTGTATCAGAATATATCAGCCTTGTCCACTTGGTGGGGATGTAAAGTGTATCAGAATCTAGCAGCCTTGTCCACTTGGTGGGAATGTAAAGTGTATCAGAATCTAGCAGCCTTGTCCACTTGGTGGGAATGTAAAGTGTATCAGAATCTATCAGCCTTGTCCACTTGGTGGGAATGTAAAGTGTATCAGAATCTATCAGCCTTGTCTGACTGGTGGGGATGTAAAGTGTATCAGAATCTAGCCTTGTATGATTGGTGGGGATGTAAAGTGTATCAGAATCTATCAGCCTTGTCCGACTGGTGGGGATGTAAAGTGTATCAGAATCGATAAGCCTTGTCCACTTGGTGGGAATGTAAAGTGTATGAGAATCTATCAGCCCTGTCCACTTGGTGGGAATGTAAAGTGTATGAGAATCTATCAGCCTTGTCCACTTGGTGGGAATGTAAAGTGTATCAGAATCTATCAGCCTTGTCCACTTGGTGGGAATGTAAAGTGTATGAGAATCTATCAGCCCTGTCCACTTGGTGGGAATGTAAAGTGTATCAGAATCTATCAGCCTTGTCAACTTGGTGGGGATGTAAAGTGTATCAGAATCTATAAGCCTTGTCCACTTGGTGGGAATGTAAAGTGTATGAGAATCTATCAGCCCTGTCCACTTGGTGGGAATGTAAAGTGTATGAAAATCTATCAGCCTTGTCCACTTGGTGGGAATGTAAAGTGTATCAGAATCTATCAGCCTTGTCCACTTGGTGGGGATATAAAGTGTATCAGAATCTATCAGCCTTGTCCACTTGGTGGGAATGTAAAGTGTATCAGAATCTATCAGCCTTGTCCACTTGGTGGGGATGTAAAGTGTATCAGAATCTATCAGCCTTGTCCACTTGGTGGGAATGTAAAGTGTATCAGAATCTATCAGCCTTGTCCACTTGGTGGGAATGTAAAGTGTATGAGAATCTATCAGCCTTGTCCACTTGGTGGGAATGTAAAGTGTATGAGAATCTATCAGCCTTGTCCACTTGGTGGGAATGTAAAGTGTATGAGAATCTATCAGCCTTGTCCACTTGGTGGGAATGTAATCTATCAGCCTTGTCCACTTGGTGGGAATGTAAAGTGTATCAGAATCTATCAGCCCTGTCCACTTGGTGGGAATGTAAAGTGTATCAGAATCTATCAGCCTTGTCCACTTGGTGGGAATGTAAAGTGTATCAGAATCTATCAGCCTTGTCCACTTGGTGGGAATGTAAAGTGTATGAGAATCTATCAGCCCTGTCCACTTGGTGGGAATGTAAAGTGTATCAGAATCTATCAGCCTTGTCAACTTGGTGGGGATGTAAAGTGTATCAGAATCTATAAGCCTTGTCCACTTGGTGGGAATGTAAAGTGTATCAGAATCTATCAGCCTTGTCCACTTGGTGGGAATGTAAAGTGTATCAGAATCTATCAGCCTTGTCCACTTGGTGGGAATGTAAAGTGTATCGGAATCTATCAGCCTTGTCTGACTGGTGGGGATGTAAAGTGTATCAGAATCTAGCCTTGTATGATTGGTGGGGATGTAAAGTGTATCAGAATCTATCAGCCTTGTCCACTTGGTGGGGATGTTAAGTGTATCAGAATATATCAGCCTTGTCCACTTGGTGGGAATGTAAAGTGTATCAGAATCTATCAGCCCTGTCCACTTGGTGGGAATGTAAAGTGTATCAGAATCTAGCCTTGTATGATTGGTGGGGATGTAAAATGTATCAGAATCTATCAGCCCTGTCCACTTGGTGGGAATGTAAAGTGTATCAGAATATATCAGCCTTGTCCACTTGGTGGGAATGTAAAGTGTATCAGAATCTATCAGCCCTGTCCACTTGGTGGGAATGTAAAGTGTATCAGAATCTATCAGCCTTGTCCACTTGGTGGGAATGTAAAGTGTATCAGAATCTATCAGCCTTGTCCACTTGGTGGGAATGTAAAGTGTATGAGAATCTATCAGCCTTGTCCACTTGGTGGGGATGTAAAGTGTATGAGAATCTAGCCTTGTATGATTGGTGGGGATGTAAAGTGTATCAGAATCTATCAGCCTTGTCCGACTGGTGGGGATGTAAGGTGTATCAGAATATAGCCTTGTCTGATTGGTGGGGATGTAAAGTGTATCAGAATCTATCTTCTGAGCATGTTAAATAAGCATAGGAATATGTTCTATAATGAGCGTCTGTAAAAGTCAGTAAGAGTTGAGAATGGTTTCTAGATGCTAAGGTATCCTGCCCCTCTCTGTAGTGTGGTTCTACATTACCTAAGGTAATTTGTCAGCTACTTTGCATTTTAGGGTGCCTAGACGTCGAATATGAGTCGAGATTCTTTTTTATTACTTTCTATATGTTTTCATCCTGGATCTAACTGTAACAATCTGCTTGAAGCTTCGCAAAGCCAAAAAATCATTTTGACCCCACATGTTTACACTGTAATTTTATTGACAGCCAAAAACCAAAATGGCGGTGGAACAATCCATTTTCTTCTAGGGTAGGGTGACTTAAAAAAGTTTATTTGATCAATACTGGTGTAAATAACAAAATAGAAAGGCATTATAGTATTTACCTACCTTGTATTTGCTAGATATAATGGCTTTCATTCCAAAATAAAATAAAGTATGATCGATTGCTGGAGGTGCTGACCATTGAACAACAACAACACCTACGTTTTACTTGGTACATCCGAACCCTAGAAGCAGTCATGTGCAGGCGACAATTTCTAATAACGCTGCCATGTTTTTTTATTTTTACAACGTAAACATGGAGGGTCAAAATAATTTTTGGACTTTGTGAAGCTTAACCGATGGCTATGGCAAGATTATAGACAGGAGTGTCTATTATCATTCTATCTAACAATAACAGGTATGAAAACATATAGAAACATATAGAAAGGAATAAAATCTTGATTCATATTAGACATCTAGACACCCTGAAATGCACAGTAGCTGTTAAACAACACTTCAGTAATATGTTTTCTAAAGGTAACCTTCTCCATTGTTACCTGGTCATCTGTCACAAAATAGCATGTGTTGATTTAGACTCTTAGTGCTGTTGACAAAAAAGTAGAAATTGTAAAATACTACATTATATAAAACATGTATTGTTCGGGGTGCTTGTTTCAGCCAAAGGTTTTTTGGACCTTTAAGACATAATTCCAGTAAGACGTATATCAGTGAAACAGACATTTTTAGTGGTAAATAAAAACACCCAACTTTTCAAAATCAAAAATTTGAAAAATGTTTTTTATAGAATTTTTATCCAAAAATGATTTTAATGATTGTGTTGGATAAATATAAATTAAGACATTCTGAAAGTTTTATAACAAAATATTAGGGCAAACTGAAGTTATTTGAGATTTCTTACTTTTCTGCTGCCCAAGCAACAAGGAATTTACATGTGAAAAGCCCAACCAAAATATAATTTTGGCTGTAAAATATTTATTTTTCAACCGATTTTGAAAAGTAAGGTATTTTTATTTACCATTAAAAACTCCAGTTCTAATGATATATTATATATGGCCATTTTCATAAAATTGCTCATGCTATTGCCGAAAAACTTTTGGCTGAAACCACTGATCCTTCCACAGGGTGGTGGACCACATGTTTTCAAACAGTCTTGCTTAATGTTTTCTTTATATTTACTTTATTACTACACACATTTTCGTGCAGTATTGCATTATCGAATGTTTTATTCCATAGCATAATTTGTGGGTGTATGCTATATAGTTTATTATCTGCCCCTGTTTCCGAACAATTCAAGTGGATGAGACCAACTGAAACCAAAGCAGTTCAGAAACGTGGGTGGATTAAACGAAATACATGTACTATGGAGCATGCTCTAACAAAAAGGAAATGGAATAAAGTGCTGAAAATGCCATAGTACATTACAGTGAAAAACAAGCAATAAAGAAAAGCTTACTCCAGATCGGAATGATTTTACCGGCTTTCACAAAACCGCCTGATCCCCCACCCTGTTCAGTAAACATGCAGGTTTATATCTGTTTCCCTTTTACAGAACTGGTTCCAGTACAGACACCAGTGCTGTAAAGAAACGAGAATCAACAGATCTGGGGGAGTACCAGATCAGGATCTAATCATGGAAAATGATGAAGAATTTATATGGAAATAGGGGAAATAACTCTTAATTGACAAGAAGAAACTGTTTAAGTACTAGTATACATTATTGTAGGAGATAATTTGTTGCAAACAGAGGCACTGTTTTATTGATTTTAATATGAGGATCAAGTCCTTCTCATGGAAATGAGAAATGCTCTTTAGACATGTTTTAATTAGAAATTGTTTATTGTGTTGAGGAAAATAAATGTAGAATTTAGCAACAGCATCAGTGTAAAATATATGTTTCATTTCAATGGCAAAAGAAGAAATTTAATCACAGTTATGTAACTGCTATTATGGTACAAAATACTAGGACTGTGATGCAACAGTGACTTTTCATTCCTGTTTTTTGTTTTGTCTTTGTAGTGGTTATAAGCCAGTCAGCCATTTCAGCGAGATTTTGTTATAAATATTGTTTTTATATGATATATGTTACATTTCATGAATAATATGTAGTGTTTTCTGTGATATTGTTAAGATTTTTGTATGCCATACACTTTACACAAGTATCCATTTATTCAATTGTTTGTGATATGATATATTAAAGTTTTTTTCACAGAGAATGTTCTTGTTACATTTTACCAGCCAATGGTTACATACACTGTTTATTTTACTGCACATGTTTTTAGCTCTACTGGCCAAGGGCCAGCAGAGCTTATGGGATGGCGAGTTGTCGGTCGTCCGTCGTCAGCCGTCGTCCGTCCGTCCGTCGTTAACTTTTGTCTTGTGAACACGATAGGGCCTTCATTTTTCATCCGATCTTTACCAAACTTTAACAGGTTGTTAATATCAATGAAAGCTCGGACAAGTTCAATACCAGCCAGATCGGAATAATTTCACCGGAGTTATGGCCCTTGTTTTGCTGAAAAATGCCATATTAAGCCTTGTGAACACTCTAGCACCTTTATTTATTATTTGATCTTTACCAAACTTGCACAGATTATTAATATCAATGAAAGCTCGGACAAGTTTGAAAACCAGCCAAATTGGATCAGTAACACCGGAGTTATGACCCTTGTTTTTTCTGAAAATTGCTATGTTCTGCCTTGTGAACGCTCTAGCACCTTCATTTATTATTTGATTGTTATCAAACTTGCACAGATTGTTAATAACAATTATAGCTTGGACAAGTTCGAAAATCAGCTGAATTGGTTAAGTAACACTAGAGTTATGGCCTTTTTTCCCCTGAAAAATGCCATTTTCTGCCTTGTGAACACTCTAGCACCTTCATTTATTATTTGATCTTTACCAAACTTGCACAGATTGTAAGTATCAATGATCGGATCAGTAACACTGGAGTTTGGCCCTTGTTTTTTTCTGAAAAATGCTATTTTCTGCCTTGTGAACACTCTAGGGCCTTCAATATTAATCAGATCGTTAATTAACTTTGCCTGTGTCTTTATATCAATGAAAGCTCGAACAAGTTCGAAAACCGGCAAGATCGAAATAATTTCAATGGAGTTATGGCCCTTGTTTTGCTGAAAAATGCCATATTAAGCCTTGTGAACACTCTAGCACCTTTATTTATTATTTGATCTTTACCAAACTTGCACAGATTATTAATATCAATGAAAGCTCGGACAAGTTTGAAAACCAGCCAAATTGGATCAGTAACACCGGAGTTATGACCCTTGTTTTTTCTGAAAATTGCTATTTTCTGCCTTGTGAACGCTCTAGCACCTTCATTTATTATTTGATTGTTATCAAACTTGCACAGATTGTTAATAACAATTATAGCTTGGACAAGTTCGAAAATCAGCTGAATTGGTTAAGTAACACCAGAGTTATGGCCTTTTTTCCCCTGAAAAATGCCATTTTCTGCCTTGTGAACACTCTAGCACCTTCATTTATTATTTGATCTTTACCAAACTTGCACAGATTGTAAGTATCAATGATCGGATCAGTAACACTGGAGTTTGGCCCTTGTTTTTTTCTGAAAAATGCTATTTTCTGCCTTGTGAACACTCTAGGGCCTTCAATATTAATCAGATCGTTGATTAACTTTGCCTGTGTCTTTATATCAATGAAAGCTCGAACAAGTTCGAAAACCGGCAAGATCGAAATAAATTTCAATGGAGTTATGGCCCTTGTTTTGCTGAAAAATGCCATATTAAGCCTTGTGAACACTCTAGCACCTTCATTTATTATTTGATCTTTACCAAACTTGCACAGATTGTTAATATCAATGAAGGCTCGGGCAAGTTCAAAAACCAGCTAGATCGGACTATTAACAGCGGTGTTATTGCCCTTGATTTAGTTAAAAATGCTATATTTTGCCCCATTAAGACGATAGGGGCTTCATTTTTCATTCGATCTTTACCAAACTTTATCAGATTGTTAATATCAATAAAAGCTCGGACAAGTTCGAAAACCATTCATATTGGACCATTAACAGCGGAGTTATGACCCTTGATTTAGTTCAAAATGCTATATTTTGCCTCGTTAAGACTTTATTTTTTATCCGATCTTTACCAAACTTTATCAGATTGTTAATGTCAATAAAAGCTTGGTCAAGTTCGAAAACCAGACAGATCGGACCAGTAACAGCGGAGTTATGGCCCTTGATTTTGTTAAAAATGCTATATTTTGCCTCGTTAAGACGACAGTCCCTTCATTTTTCATCCAATCTTTACCAAACTTAATCATATTGTTAATAGCAATGAAAGCTCCGATTGAAAAACAGCCAGATTGGACCATTTACACAGAAGATATTCTGTGATGAATTTTAGAAATTTCCCAGTTTGAGAAAATCTATAACATATCCCTTCCTCTACTGTGCTATCTCGCCTAGTGTGCAAGATAGCACAGTAGCCAAATGTTATTCTTTAGTTATGGCCCTTGATTTAGTTGATAACCTGTAATTTGCCCAAAACTTTCAAAAAAACATAAATGGCAGTCTCTCGCTTCATTGATGTTACAAGAGCCATGTTAGCCAGTAGAGCGTCCACAGGCCCTCTTGGGCCTCTTGTTAGCTCTACTGGCCAAGGGCTTATGGGATGGCGAGTTGTCCGTCGTCCGTCCGTCGTCCGTCGTTAACTTTTGTCTCGTTAAGACGATAGGGCCTTCATTTCTCATCCGACCTTTACCAAACTTTAACAGGTTGTTAATATCAATGAAAGCTCGGATAATTTCGAAAACCAGCCAGATCGGACCAGTAACAGCGGAGTTATGGCCCTTGATTTAGTTAAAAATGCTATATTGGTATATTTTGTCTCGTTATGATGATAGGGCATTCAATTTTCATCTGATCTTTACCAAACTTTACCAGATTGGTAATATCAATGAAAGCTCAGACAAGATCGAAAACCAGCAAGATTGGACCAGTAACAGCGGAGTTATGGCCCTTGATTTAGTTAAAAGCGCTATATTTTGCCTCGTTAACATGATAGGGCCTTCATTTTTCATCCGATCTTTACCAAACTTTAACAGGTTGTTAATATCAATGAAAACTCGGGACAAGTTTGAAAACCAGCCAGATTGGACCAGTAACAGCAGAGTTATGGCCCTTGATTTAGTTAAAAATGCTATATTGCTATATTTTGCCTCGTTAAGACGATAGGGCCTTCATTTTTAGCTCTACTGGCCAGCAGAGCTTATGGGATGCCGAGTTGTCCGTCGTCCGTCCTTCGTCCGTCGTC
Organism: Cyrtodaria siliqua; assembly: GCA_037043455.1. Taxonomy (NCBI): domain Eukaryota; kingdom Metazoa; phylum Mollusca; class Bivalvia; order Adapedonta; family Hiatellidae; genus Cyrtodaria; species Cyrtodaria siliqua. Next base: position 15,040 of record JAWPHD010018106.1, on the reverse strand, counting down.
GCGTTAACTTTTGGCTCGTTAAGACGATAGGGCCTTCATTTTTCATCCTATCTTTACCAAACTTTACCGCATTGTTAATATCAATGAAAGCTCGGACAAGTTCGAAAACCAGCCATATCGGACCAGTAACAGCAGTTATGGTCCTTGATTTAGTTAAAAATGCTATATTGTTATATTTTGCCTCGTTAAGACAATAGGGCCTTCGTTTTTCATCCTATCTTTACCAAACTTTACCACATTATTTATATTAATGAAAGCTCGGACAAGTTCGAAAACCAGCCATATCGGACTAGTAACAGCGGAGTTATGGCCCTTGATTGTTAAAAATGCTATATTTTGCATCGTTAAGACGATAGAGGCTTCATTGTTCATCCGATCTTTACCAATCTTTATCAGATTGTTAATGTTGTTGAAAGCTCGAACAATTTTGAAAACCAGCTATATCGGACCAGTAACAGCAGAGTTATGGCCCTTGATTTAGTTAAAAATGCTATATTTTGCCTCGTTAAGACGATAGGGGCTTCATTGTTCATCCGATCTTTACCAAACTTTATCAGATTGTTAATATCAATGAAAGCTCCGACAATTTCGAAAACCAGCCATATCGGACTAGTAACAACGGAGTTATGGCCCTTGATTTAGTTAAAAATGCTATATTTTGCCTCGTTAAGACGATAGGGGCTTCATTGTTCATCCGATCTTTACCAAATTTTATCAGATTGTTAATGTCGTTGAAAGTTCGAACAAGTTCGAAAACCAGCAGAGTTATGGCCCTTGATTTAGTTAAAATATATTTTCTCTCGTTAAGACGATAGGGTCTTCATTGTTCATCCGATCTTTACCAAACTTGATCAAGTTATTAATATCAATGAAAGCTCTGACAAGTTCGAAAACCATTCATATCGGACTAGTAACAGCGGAGTTATGGCCCTTGATTTAGTTCAAAATGCTATATTTTGCCTCGTTAAGACGATAGGGCCTTCATTTTTCATCCGATCTTTGCCAAACTTTAGCAGATTTTATGACTTTCTTTTTTTATATTACTAATATTTTATTTATTTTTATATTTATTTCATTTTTTCATTTTTTTCATATATATTTTTTTTTGATATATAATTTTTTTTTTTTTTTTTTTTTTATTTTTTTTTTTAGCTCTATGTTGGACCAGTCGGACCAGTAAAAGAGGAGTTACGGCTCTTGATTTAGATAAAAATGCTATATTTTGCCTCGTTAATACAGTGGGGCCTTCATTTTTCATCTGATCTTTACCAAACTTTACCAGATTCTTTAGTTATGGCCCTTGATTTAGTTAAAAAGCTGTTTTTTGCCCGAAACTTTCAAAAAAAACGTAAATGGCAGTCAATCGCTTCATTGATGTTATAAGAGCCGTGTTAGCCAGTAGAGCGTCCACAGGCCCTCTTGGGCCTCTTGTTCATCTTATCTTTTATTTTTTTTTTATTTTTTTTTATTTTTTTTTTTTGAATTATGAGTTGTTGATTGTTTTGTTTTTTTTTATCTCTATGTTGGACCAGTCGGACCAGTAACAGAGGAGTTATGGCTCTTGATTTAGTTAAAAATGCTATATTTTGCCTTGTAAATATGGTAGGGCCTTCATTTTTCATCTGATCTTACCAAACTTTACCAGATTCTTTAGTTACGGCCCTTGATTTAGTCAAAAAGCTGTTTTTTGCCCGACACTTTCAAAAAAAACGTAAATGGCAGTCACTCGCTTCATTGATGTTATAAGAGCCATGTTAGCCAGTAGAGCGTCCACAGGCCCTCTTGGGCCTCTTGTTTTGAATTTTTTTTGATTTTTTTTATTGTTTTTTTTATTATTTGTTTTGTTAGTATTTTTTTTAATAATTTTTTTTTTTTTTAAATATTTTTTTTCTCATTTTCTTTTTAATTACTTTTTTTTTATTTTATTTTATTTTTTTTTATTTTATTTTTTTGTTAACACTGTGTAGGATTTGACGAAACTTAACAGGAAGCTATGATTACTAGTTGTGCCTATTGCGTTTTTTTCCGTTGATTTTTGATGGAGTTACAGGCTCTTGATATTTACTTTAAATCTCTTGTCGGCGCTACTCCTATGAAATTTGCAGGAAGCCTCAGTATGATGTCTAGTTGTGCAAAGCGCGGTATATCAATGAAATCTTGGACAATTTCGAAAACCAGCTAGCATACATGTGATACTTTCAGGACCTCAATCTGGGTGTTTAGTGATTTTTTTAAGGGAGATCCATGCAAAAATCTGGGAGCTTTTTTTGCGGACTATTTTTAGCGTGCGAGCAGTATTTTATACCCAAATTCCATAAACGAATATCTAAAAATACACTTTTAAACAAGTTTCTTCATTGATGTCAGGGGAGATAACAAGAATGAATAAAAACCGTTTTTAAACACTATTTTATTTAATAACCAATGATAAACATGTTCACTGTTCATTTCACTGTTATTTGGTGTGTGAGATACCCACCCACCTGTAGATGCGATTTTCTGGAGTTAGGACTGTACCTGGGACAAGGCGCCCTATCATGTATTTTCTATAAATTGCCGTCCGCTACCCCCTGGTATGTTTTAATGGAACATCCCTTATTGTTTTAATTAAATCATACATACTCATAAAATTCACGTTGACAAAGTCTACTTTCGTTTTCGCTATCCGATAATTATGCATCACCTTTAACAAACACTCATTTTCCACTTGTAAATAAATGACACAGTCAATTTGTTTCAAGTCGTATCTAACCTGTTTAATTACAGACATCATTTAAGACTTTATAAGTGTGCTGCTAATCCTTTGGTAAGATCAGTTAAGCCAATAAACTGTTTACAAATAACAGTTTCATCCACTTTGCCCCAGGCTATTGATCCAGGTGAAATCCAGGTATGTCACGTGATGGTCTCGCGAATCGTGAGACAATAACATCATGTTGGCCTTTACGCAAACATATACCAAACAAAGGGCATAGACCGATGATTTTCGAAAAATCGATTTCAGCAATTTTACGGGAGTTTTTCACACAAATCCGTGGGGCCGGGAGGAGGGTTAGAATTCCGTGAGATTTCATCTCACGCCGTGAGGTATCACATGTATGAGCTAGATCTTGTTAGTAACGACAGAGTTATGGCTCTTGATTTGTTGAAAAATGCTGTATTGTATTTTATCTGATCTTTACCATATAAGAGCTGTTTTAGCCAGTAGAGCGTCCACAGGCCCTCTTGGGCCTCTTGTTTATCATTCTTATTAAAGATCTTCATCATGACCTGGTGTCTGTCCATATTTCTCTTCACAGTGCATAATTGTTTGTGGTTGATAATCAGGGAAAATACTTCTGCTGATGTTCAGGCTACTAAATTTTAGGTCAAGTTAACTGTTGCACTGAAATAAATTGTTCATTTCCATGCAATATCTTCCGGACAGTCAAGAAAGCTATTTTGATTTTGAGGTCACTAAACCAAAGGTCACTGAAAGGATTTTGTTTTGTTTCTGAGCAATATGGAAGGTGTGCTATAACATAACTTTGTGAACATAGCTGCTGTCTGCACTCGGTAAGGAATATTTACAATTTAATACTTAATACTTCCTGTTGAAAAAAAAAAGAAGTTTATTCTAAATCAGACCAATTGGTCCCAAAAATTGGTCTGATTTCGAATAAACTTCATTTTTTTCTTGGAGCAGCTAGCTGAGCATGCATCCAATGTATCTCAATAGAAAATGCATGGTCTAAAAATACACTGACGATATTTACCTTTCTTTTCACTTATTTATCATTACCAGCTTCCCGAGGCAAGTTATTGTTGGTATTATAACAACGGGAATATATATAGCGGATCTTAAACGAGTTCCCATTTCATATAAGGTTTATGAAATGAGTTCTGAATTATTTTAAATTTAACGAGCCTTTTGGCGAGTTAAAATTAAAAATAATTCATAACGAGTTTCATAAATCTTATATGGAATGGGAACTCGTTTAAGATCCTTTTTATCACATAACATTGCAATCAAATTAGTAAAAATAATTCAGATGGACATAGAACCGCCACGACGTCAGACACACTTTAGCGCTAAAACGTCATAAAATATATGACGTTGTAACGTCAAGTCTCTGCGTATAAAAGAGTTTGGGTTTTACCTCTTTACAAAATAGTAGTTTACGCCAACTTTTTAACAAACCAACAACAATGTTTTGTATAATGTGCATTATTTTCATAAGCTGTCACAAGTAATAAGTTTATGACTCAGATCTGGGTGAATTTGTAATAAATAAAACAGTTTCAGTGAATAAACTTGAGTAGTGTTACAGGTTTAACTCAAACAATCAAAATCGTTCCAGGTTGTATTACACGTGTGTCATACAATAGAATGTTAAATGAGTGTTGGACACTGCTAACAAGGGATGTTATGTGATAAAATGTATCTAATGTAAGGTACCGACCATTTTGATTTCTGGGGGGGGCCTGGGATTTTTTTTGAAAAAATATTCTGGCCCTTGAATTGCTGAAAAAAAATATCCTGGCTCTGACTTGAAGGAAAAAAAATAAACAGTCCCTCAAATTGTTGGAAAAAAATAATCTGGCTCTGAGTCCAATTAGAGGAAAAAAATCTGGCTCCCTCTTCGGTCAATAAGATAAATGTAGATCTACTTCATCAGCCACTGGATTCAACATGGATATGTTTAACCACAATCTGGCTACATCCACAACTTCTGCTCAGAAGTTTATTGAAATCTCAAGTTGAAATGAGTTGTAGATGACAGTGATAGTATTCATGGTTGTAATAAATGTGATGTGCATAGATCATGGTAGTAATACATGTGGTATACATTAGTCATGGCAGTTATAAATGTTATACTGTAGTATACACTGGCAATGGTGGCAGCAAATTTGTTGTATAAAGTGTTATAAAGTGATCATGGTAGTAATTTGGTATACACTGATTATGGTAGTAATAAACATGATATTCATGGTTATAATTAATGTGGTATACGTAAGTCATGGTTGTTATAAGGCCATTATTTTTTGATAATTTGTTTTAAGAACCCTCCTACGACAAAACGAAATTTTTATTTTTCCTTAGGGAATTTCCCCCTTCCTCCTACAGCTATTCTCTGTCTTGATGGTTCTTAAAAATAATAAAAAATAATGGCCTAAATGTGATATACATTGGTCATGGTAGTATGTAAATATTGCAATCCTGTGAGGGTGACAGTGAACATTTGTCAACCTTCAAAGGCTATTTATTTTATTATACTGAAAAATATGTTTGAAAAAGATATTTGCTTCTGCTAAATTTTCCTTTGAAATACATGGTCACTTCTCTCTGTTCAAAATAACTATTCTCAGCACCTAGAAAACATTTTTTGGCGGATGGTTCTTTCAGTAGTCATGGTAGTACTAAATGTGATATACAGTGGTCATGATAGTAATACTTGCAATATACAGTGGTCATGGTAGTAGAAAATGAGGTAAAGAGTAGCCATGACAGTTATAGATGTGATGTACTTTGGGCATGTTAGTAATCAATGTAGTATGCAGTGGTCATGATAGTATTACAATACAAGGGTCCTGGTACTTATGCGATGGATTTTGTGAATATCATCAACAAGTAAATGGACTTAAGAAGAGCTTAAGCCTCATGCAATAGGTTACAGACAAAGCCAGTGTTAATAAGAATGGTATGGAACATGGTAGTCATTGCCCATTACAAAACGATCCCCTATCAAACAAAACATCCAATCAATTCATAATTCAGAAGAGCAAAAGGGGCTCACATAGAAAGCAGACAAGTACAAGCATAACTAAATATTAACACCAGCACATAAAGTTCTATCCACCAAATATATGGAAAGATCCATATTAAACAAAAACAAAAGAGCTGTCGAAAGGACAGCATTCTCCACTATTTAAGGTCAATTTTAAACAAGGTCACTGACACTTTTGTCTCACCAACCAAGTCTTAATTGTGAAGGTTAATAGGTGGTGGCGACTGAGGTAGGGAGTAGGGGTGCGGGGTGGGGGTGGTCAATGAACATATATACCAAATATCAAAGCAAGACCTTCAATACCCCAGGAAGAATATGAACTTGAAGAGGCCAGGTGGGGAGGGGAAGTGAAGTGTTACTGAATAGGGAAAAAAACACAGAAATAATACAATATTTTCATTGGAGATGGGGGTTGAGAGGAGGGTGTTGGGAAGTGGATGGAAGAGAACAGGATGGATGCAGAATGGTAACTGAAGAATAGAATAAATATTTGTCAATCTGGGGAAGGTGTGGGATTTATGTGGCTAATGATATATACAGGCTTGCCATTGTTATTGGATGTATGCAGTGGTTTTATTGAAATATATGAAGCTGCTTAAAAATCTTTAACTGAAACTCTAAGTTGAAAAAGAAAATATCATCTGGCTAAAATGAAATAAAAAGTTATGAAACATGATTGTGTCTGTAAGTGATGACACTTGTCAAGCTCCTTTGGCTGAGATATATGGCTAGTGGGTATTGAAATAAATGGACTTGCCAACAAATAAAATAAAACCAATTCTAAGTCGAAAATTATAGGCTACACATTTTCTAAAATCCAATACAGAAAATATTTATCGAGAAAAAGAGCCACAATTTTGCTAAAATGCAATACAGAGTTATGGAACATGTGTCTGCTAGCATTCACGCTTTACTGAAGTTGTATTAATAATTAACAATCACCTATTGAAATAAAGGACTTGCCTAAAAACTTTAACCAGCATTTTGAAGTCGAACAGAAAAACATAACTTTGCTTAAATAATATGGAACATGTGTCTACTAGTGCCCTTGATATTCCAAGCTTTACTGAAGTTTTGATGTACGACTTTAAGTTGTTAAAATAAATGGACTTTGTCAAAAAAGAACTTTAACCAGAAATTCAAAGTAATAAAAAAACATGCTTTTGCTTAAATGCCAGTGTCCTTGATGGTACTGATGACATATTTCAAGTTTCACTGACCAGTGGTTGCTGAAATAACAGGACTTGGCTAACAACTGAAAACCAACCCGTGGACGCAGACGTTGAGTAGATCTACAACAGCTCTTCTTATTCTACGAATAGTAAAACTTAAAAAAAAATATTCTGGCTTTCAAGTTCACGAAAAAAAATAATCTGGCCAGTGTATTAGGCGAAAAAAATATCCCGGCTTTCAAGAAATGAAAAAAAAAAATTCCGGCTCAAAGGAAAATCCCAGGCCCCCCCCAGAGATCAAAATGGTCGGTCCCTAAACTACCGGTGTTCAAAAATGCATTAACGCTGAAAATTTGTGAATTAGTTCTTAATAAATTTTAATGTTGGCAGTTTTGAAGTTGTGTCATTGTTCCATTAGTTTGATACTTACCATATTTCATTCAAGACAGCCCCTGTATGGTTCCTTGGCAACCAGTAGGACCACTGCTTATCCAAGCTAAGGGTTAAATTCCTCCCACTTGAATACGATCATGTTCATTTTGTCATATTTGCCCTGTTATTTAAAGGAATTCATCATCATCCCAGTATTGTTTCAGATGCTACTTAGTTTAAACTTATTTATTTTACATCGATTGTAACGAAAGCTCTATGAACTTATTTGAATCACTCTCGATGTCTTCCTGGGTAGAACCAGTACTAAGCAGTGCAGATAAAGTGTCTTGCTCAGGGACACAACGCATATGGCAATGGCGGGAATCGAACCCACGACTTTTGGATCATGGGTCCAGCGCTCTACCACTAGACCACAGCGCATCCACAAGATGCTACTTGAGTGGTGGCTGAAAACCTCAGTCATTTTCAAAATGACCATTATTCATGACTCAGCCAATTTGTTCCCGACTGACAGAATGATGTCTCACTCTGACTTAATCTTTGGGTTTAACCATTTCTTACGATTTAAAAAAAAATCTATTGCTTCTAATGACTATGTTGTGATGATTGTATACAGATATTTTGCTAAGCAATTATGATATTAAATAGTATTATTTTGAATTATTGACAAATAAAGGTATACAAAATATTGTATTAATTCTGACTTCCGTATTTATAATATATGGCTCGCAGATTGCAGGGCGTCCAAGTACTCAATACCAATATGGGCATAAGAGTTGGCAACAATGTCATCATATTTTCTAAGTGTACACATTGATGCAAACAGACCGCAATAACTATTGCTTGTGGGTGTTTTTCAGCATTAACATGAGCATTTTAACAATAAGAACAAAGGTGCTGGAATTTTTACCTCAGTTTTGAAAATTGGTTGAGAAAATACATATTTACAGCCAAAATGCTTTTTTTGATGGGGCTTTTGCCATTGTAAAATCAGCAATAAATTAAAAAATCTCAAATTACTTCAGTTGGCCTTAAACGGACACATGGCAATCTTGAAATATATATGTAGTATCATTTTTACTTTTACCCTGGTTACATTTAAATAAATCAAAATTTAAGTATTCACTAATTCGACTTATTATACTATAATTTTTAATATAATATTGGTGCAATAATATCAAAATTTAATAATATGCCAAAACAAATTGCTTAATACTATTCTCATAATTAATATTAATGATTCAACAAATGCAAGTTAAAAAAAATAAAGATTGCTGTGTGTCCCTTTAATATTTTTCTATGAAACTTTCAGGGTGTCTTAATTTATTTATCCAACACATTAAAATCATTTTTGGTAAAAATTCTAAAAGCAAAAGAATCTTATTTTTGATGCATCAGTCTGAGAATGTTTCATTGAAAATCTAATCTTTGCACATGAATTATTTATTTCTGAATTGGTTTTGAAGTAAGATGTTTTTATATATCACATAACTTGTGGTGTGGGAGTGTAATAAAGCCATGATGTATTTATCATTACATCAGTGTAATAAATATGCAAATGAAGGCTGAGACATCTTTCGTTTTATTCCATTCATCTCGGTTTGCATCGAAGATTTCTGTAACCTTTTAAAATATAGAACTATGAAAATCAATGGGGTAGTTCCGTTGTTTGGTGTTGTACAGAGAAGACCAAGTCAACATACAACGTCATCATACAACATCCCCGCCAGGGGTGCGTAATATAGAGTTTGCAGATTGTGTAAACCTGGCAGACACCATGATAACTGTATTAACTTATCGCCAGTTGTCAATCATTTATCCATTTCAACCAATCAAACCAGAACGATACCTCCGACAAACAACAGCACATGTATAAAGCATGTGCAACTATGTTATATAAACTATTGTCAATATACTCCGACATCAACAATAGGGCGGAGATATCTAAGTACTGGCGACATGTCAATTGTGTGCTCAGCGGAGAGGCCAGGGGGCAGTCCAGCCTGATTATTAGGTATGTATGATGGTCGATATTTGTCATGGTGAAGATCGACTGACCTCCCACTTTTTCCTGAGTAGAACCAGTACTGTACACCTTTCGCCATCCTTAAGAATCAACACTTTCTCACAAATTGGGCGCCCATTGGTATGTGAACCAGCAATGGTGAGAGGTGAGAAGGTTCAAATGCTGCATCTACCATACTGGCCGCGTCTTAATAAACAGCTTTTAATAAACAAATTCTTACAAGGAAACATGTGGAAAAAAACACATCTATAACAGCATGATAAGTAAATTACAATCTTACAACATTTGCAAATTTTTGTCGAGCCCATTTACGGATCTCGACTTAGCGATCACAATGTCATCCTGGTGTTTTCTGTGTCAGTTTGTTCGCTCTTTAATCTGTGCGTCCAACTTCATTTATTTATATCTTCTTCATTACTTGCAGGATTTTTACCAAACTTCACCACAATGCTTGTTATATGCACAATTTCTATGACCTACTTTGGACGAAATACAGGTCACGTCCGATCTCTGCTATGACGTGTATCTTACCTTCTTTCTTGAAGGATTATCAAACTCTTCCTTATATGCATCTAATATCATGTTCAAGATTTCATGACACTGTGAACTATCTTAGACGAAGTATAGGTTACATCTGATCCCTGCTTTGACTTGTGTATCTTGCTTCTTTTATGCAGGGGTTTCATCAAACTCTACCAGAATTTTCATTATATGCATCTAACATCATGTGCATTTAATATTAAATAGGCAGGATGTGAGATTCTATTTTATTACAACTCCAAAAATGCCGCATAAAGAACATTTATTATTGTACCTGCCTATTCATAACTTTCACATCCGATCAACTTCCAGTAGGTTGCGATATTCAGTAGGTGAAAATAAAGGGGTTTACTCAGACTTTATCCTCAATCTCTATATAAAAATGAAAATATTAGCCTATGATTTAAATTAAATGTATCCATATTGGTGTTTTAAAATCAGACAACACCAAAAGAAGATACATAGATGTACATACAAAATAAAGCTTTTAATATAATTATCAATACAAACTAGTTTTATAAAGGGCTAAAGTCAGTTGAGCACCAACGATAAACACCGAGTTTACCCCCTACCAGAAAGTGGAGGTCTTTTATTTTATTGATCACTGATTGGTCAAATTATTTTGATGATGTCATGTGAAAGCTACGAATATATAACGTTATATTAATTTCATTAAATTTGTTAAATTATGTCTTTAAGTTGTAAATTACCAATAGGTCGCTGATTATATATTCAGTCAAGACATTATACCGGTGATTTGACAATAATGTAGGACCAATGAAGGAAATCCTCGATAATCTGTAAAAACTATAGTTGTTAAATCATGAGAATTTTTAAAAAATGAGATTTAATTTAAAATCCGGAGAGTATGGAGATCCGAAAAGATTTGGCAGGCATTTTTGTCACCATTGTGTGCAGTGCAGTTAATTTAAGCAATTATCTTTCTTTTTTTATTAAATTGATAAAAGAAACATACGATTGGAATTTGATTCAACATCTGTAAATTATATCTTAACTTGTTATCAATGATCTTAATAACACAATCCTGTTTAATACTATAGAAAATACAGAAGTGCAATTTAAAACTAAAATGCTGTTATGTTTGGCAGACGTTTTGAGTGTTTTCTGATAAAATTGTAAAATTGAGAGAGATAAATGATAAAAAAAAATCAAAGACTTTCCTGAGATTAACAAATAATCTGAAGACATCTTTAAGCACAGGCTTTCATTAGGATAGTACAGAGAAAGAAGAATATAATATATGTATATTATATATTATTCAGTATATACATAAACTACAACACTATTGCTTCTTCTCTCAAAGAAGGATATAATATATGTATATTATATATTATTCAATATATACATAAACTACAACACTCTTGCTTCTTCTCTCAATCCTTCTTTCTCAGTACCTATGTGCCTAATAACAAAACAAAAAAGAGGTGTTATTTTCTGTACATGATGGGAAACAACTCCTGTACATCAAGGGAGCTGATCCATGTTTGTTTACATCCCGGGGTCAGAGGTGAGGCTGTCAGATTCTGCAGCCAATAAAAAGAAGCTATCGATTGACAAAATCAATTCAAGATGGTGGATCCGCAAGGTGAATGTTGGAATGTCAATTTATTCTGAAGGAAATATTATCACTAATGCCTTTAATGGTGAAATAACTAACATCTGTGGCTATAATTGTGACTTATAAACCCATGATAAGGTAAAACCAACAGCAGAGTATTACGTTATTTGTCGGAGTGTGAGATTATCGGATTGTGCAGCCAATTAGTATCGAATTAGTTCTATCAGTATTGTCTATTGGGGCTGGCTAATCTGCTAATTGGGTAACTGTAGAAGAATTCACACTAGTATCACATCTTGCATACTGTGTCATTCTGGTATTTTGTCTGAACTGGATCTATATTAAAGCCAGTATATTTATGATTTATATTAAAGCCAGTATATTTATTTCTCAAACGAATACTGTATACCACACACATCTGTTGCTGATGGATAGATTTATAATATTACTACCTTCATCTCTCTTCTCTCATCAGAGCCTGTCTCTAAGGCCACAGGCTTTCATTATGATAGTATGGAGAAATAGGGATAGAGAGAATAAGAGATAGTGCTATAGTTTATGTATATAGTTAGATCAAGGCCAGAATCTAAATTAGCCAAGACAACACTTTTTACAATGATTTTTCTCAAAGATATACAAACCAATGGGAAGAGTATGTTTTAACAAAAACAATGCTGTTTAAATCATCAAAATCGAACAGTAAATAAGAAAGTTATCACAATTTAAAACCCAGCTATCAATAAATGTATCTCAAATTGCCGTCAATAAAAGTGTATCGAGACGCTACATACATGTACGATGCTCTACATAATGTGTATGCATTTCAATGCAAACATGTGTTTATACAAATCAAAAGTGCACAAATGTGCATCTATTTATAGAAATGATGTTAATTTATTCAAACAGAGAAATGATTTTTCTCTTCAATGAAACATTCCCTAAACATTCCTTTCCATTGGTTGCTGAGATCACAGACATATTAATAAACAGATAGGAAACTTCCTACCAAAATATCACGTGGCACCTTAACTTTTCCTTCTATCTCCTCTCTCAATTATTCACTGGTTTTGATGAGAATACATTCAAACGATTCATAGTGAATAGTAAAATGGTGTTATAATAATTTATGTTTATTTTGAAGGTAAGAAATTGTATAAAAAGATGTTTAAAGTTAAAAATGTCGTCATTTTTCGCTTTTCTCTTAAAAATCAAGGTTTTGACATAGTCAAAGTTTCCGCCAAACTCTATTTGCTCTAAATGTAAGAGAAAGGAAAATACTATCATTGGAAAGAAAATTAAATTTGTGATGGTATTTGGCATGAATGAACCTTATACCTATAAAACTCTTCATAATATGTGTGTTTAAAGTTGGGAAATAATTTGTGAAATTTAGATAATTTTCGTAGTGTCCAATCTATTTGTTATTAGGTCTGTGCTGAGATATTTAAGTTCAAAGTTCACCTTTAATCAGCGGTCAATCAACCAATGAATTTGTTGTTTTTTCCCGCAATTTTGTTTCATTGTTTTTCCAGGGCCTGCTGTTTATGAATCAGAAATCTTGTTTAAAAAGTCGTCTGCTAGGCGGAGATATATGAAAATTAGTAAGGTGCCCCAACACTGCATTTTAAAAATGGCGCCGTCCAAGAATTTACGAAATCAATACAGTCCGATTTTAACGGCTTGTTTGCTGAAGATATATCAATTATTTTATTAATTACTTCATTGTGATTGATAGAATGAACTTAACTTTATTCATGCATGGTATTTAAAATTCAGATGTTACACTTTTATTGTCTAAAAAAGCATTTGAAAATGGTGACTTTTACATTATGACAGATATAAATCGCACATGAGCAGAAAATGTTGTCCTCGTTATCTAAATTCTGGAAATATTTTTTTATACCTTTTTACTATTCTGTGCATAAATTTTGTTCAGATATTGGGTCAGGTTCCTTCGTTTCTTTAGCATTGGTTTACCTAAATATGCCCTACCGACATGGAATTTCTTCATCAATTATTAAAATTCGCGGAATCATTGAAGGTATGCTCAAAAATCATGTGACCAAAAAGTAGTGAATCGCTAACCATTGTTTTATAAACATTCTCGTGAACAAGTAAACACTGTGTTCTATGTAGACCTCTAATGAATCTTTGAATTTTTCAGCCTGTAAAACATTGAAAATTATTTTGTTTGAGAAAGAAATGAACATTTATCTCTAGAGCAAACTTGTAGAATTTCAGAACTTATATTGTTAATTTCATTTATGTATCTATGCTACCAAGTATTTATCTCAAAAAACAAGGGTTTGCAATAATAAATTGCAAATGCAATATGTCTGTTTAATGAAGACAATTTCCATTTGTTAAATAACAAAACAAGTGTTTATTGATGACATTTAGTAATATATGTAATAGATGTTCATTCCATTTTATTCAAGTTATCAGAGTTCCCGGAAATACGGTTGCCCGACGCCCCGGGCAAGTGGATTTTGGGTGCGGGCAAGTGACCTTTGCAAATCTGGTTGCCCGCCACTTGCCCGACTGGACGTTTCCATTCCAGACCAAATCAAGTGGCAAACTAGCCATATCAGAATTTGATAACTGAATAAAACTGGCCGCTGTTTTTCGCCGCTAGCGACTGTTAATAAGATCAAACAACTTCTGTACAATCAACATTCTCGCCCCAGGCAGCTTAATTTGTGGCATTATTTCAATAAACAACTAATTAACCCACACGCGCATTTCACACCGTTTCACAATTTATCCTGACACGACCGTCAGACGTGTCCATCGTCCAATGAATTTGCGGCAATCATGTACGTGACCTCCCAACCATAAACATAGCTACTAGCAGAAATCATTTCCAAATAATCCAGAAAGTCAATTGGACCTTCCATCAATCAAATACAGAAATTCCTTAATTTGCAAATTTAATGTGTCAAAATAATGATTGACAGACCCACGTGACGTGATGTTTTTGTTTAGATAATCTAGCCGAAGATTTTTTCGTAACGAAAAGATTTTTTTTTTTGCTCGAAGCTCTCGTTTATCAATGCGATTTTATGAGGTATTTGGTGTATTTTATTGATATACTCTGTAATTAAATGTATACGGAAGTGCATACTACACAAATAAGTTGCATAACTAAGCGATATGCGCATGTCGTGTTTTCGCGATTCAAAACAATCACGGAACTTTTTTTTAAAGTTCTGAACTTTCGCTTTTGATAAATAAGGTTACTGCTACTACTTCTTAAACAATTCCTAGGGAAAACCCTATTCATGCCTCTTGCTTTCATCTAATTCCCTTTAGTTCAAAGGACAAAGGCGTAGGAATGTTACCATGGTTACAGATATTGGGGGCCAAGCGAATATTTTTAATAACGTTTTTGTCTTGTTTCTTTGCTTGACACGCATTTAAATGAACACAATAGCTTCTTTTTTTTCTATCAACTGGTTAATTGTACACACTGACATTAAAAGTTCCATACACTAGCTGCAAGCATTTTTTTTGGATGGTCATCAAAAATAATGGGGTGGTTGTGTGTGTGTGGTGCTTGGTG
>JAWPHD010018105.1:0-41414 GCA_037043455.1 Cyrtodaria siliqua | reverse complement strand
ATTTTTTTTTTTTTTTTTTTTTTTTTAATTGTTTCAATTTTTTTTTATTATTATTTAATTGTTCAATTTTTTTTTTAATTTTTTAATTTTTTTTTTTATTTGTTATTGATTGATTTGAATTATTGTTTGTTTTTTTAAAAAAAATCATTATCTTTTTAATTACTTGACACTTACTTTAAAATTTCTTGTCGGCGCTACTCATCCTAAATGCCTTGTTGAATTTCGACGAAACTTGGCAGGAAGCATCGGTAAGATGTCTAGTTGTGCATTTTACGCTTTTGTTCCAGTTTGCTGATTTTTGACGGGAGTTATGGCCCTTTGACATTTTTATTTTAAATTTCTTGTAGGCGCTACTCCTCTTAAATGGCTTGTTAGATTTCTACAAAATTTGGCAGGAAGCCTCAGTATGATGTCTAGTTGTGCAAAGCGCGGTATATCAATGAAATCTTGGACAATTTTGAAAACCAGCTAGATCTTGTTAGTAATAACAGAGTTATGGCCCTTGATTTGTTGAAAAATGCTATATTGTATTTTCCTTTGTTAAATCTATAGGAGAAGAGAGCTATATCTATCTAAATCTATAAGAGCTGTTTTAGCCAGTAGAGCGTCCACAGGCCCTCTTGGGCCTCTTGTTAAAAAATAAGTTTGTAGCGACTACTTCTTGAAAACTATAAGTGATATTGATATGGGACTTTTTCTAAAATGATCAGCATTACATGATGTTGATCCTAGTCAAAAATCGTTTTGATTCAACGTTAAACATGGCTGCCAGTGGCCGTCTTTGTTTACATAGAGTTATATAGTAAAAACTTGTAGCGACTACTCCTCTGAAACTACTTGACGGATTGTCATGAAACTTTACAGGAATGTTGCTCTTGATGTCTAATTGATCCTATCAAAATTTCAGGTCGGCCGGAAATTCAAGATGGCCGTCACAGCTAAAAATAGATTTTAAAAATACAAGTTTGTAGCGACTACTTCTTGAAAACTATAAGTGATATGGGACTTTTTCTAAAATGATCAGCATGACATGATGTAGATCCTTGTGGAAAATTATTTTGATTCGGCGTTAATCATGGCTGCCAGTGGCCATCTTTGGTTACATAGAGTTATATAGTAAAAACTTGTAGCGACTACTCCTCTGAAACTACTTGACGGATGTTCATGAAACTTCACAGGAATGTTGCTCTTGATGTCTAATTGATCCTAGAAAAATTTCAGGTCGGCCGGAAATTCAAGATGGCCGTCACAGCTAAAAATAGATTTTTAAAATATAAGTTTGTAGCGACTACTTCTTGAAAACTATAAGTGATATTGATATGGGACTTTTTCTAAAATGATCAGCATGACATGATGTTGATCCTAGTCAAAAATCGTTTTGATTCAACGTTAAACATGGCTGCCAGCGGCCATCTTTGTTTACATAGAGTTATATAGTAAAAACTTGTAGCGACAACTTCTCTGAAACTACTTGGCGGATTGTCATGAAACTTTACAGGAATGTTGCTCTTGATGTCTAATTGATCCTAGAAAAATTTCAGGTCGGCCGGAAATTCAAGATGGCCGTCACAGCTAAAAATAGATTTTTAGCTCTACTGGCCAAGGGCCAGCAGAGCTTATGGGATGCTGTGTTGTCCGTCGTCCGTCGTCTGTCTGTCTGTCGTCTGTCGTCTGTCTGTCGTCTGTCGTCCGTTAACTTTTCTTCAAACGACTTCTTCTCAGAAACCGCTTGGCTAATTTTGACCAAACTTCACGTGGATGATCCTTAGTTGAATGCTTTTTAGATTTGTTAAAATTAGGTCAATGCTACATCCAAGATGGCTGCCATTACCATATATGGTCGAAACCTTAAAAAATCTTCTTCTCCAGAACCGCTGGACAGATTTCAACAGTTTTTCTTTTAAAATGATCGCCAACGCCTAGACTATCAAGATTGTTCAAATAAAGTCCCCGGGGTCAAAAATGGCCGTGCCCCGGGGGTCCAAAGTTTATATATTGAGGTTTTGCATGTTTTTCATATAGACATATAGGAAAAAACTTTAAAAAATCTTCTTCTCTAAAACCACAAGGCACAGAGCTCTCATGTATTACATGTAGCATCAGCCTATGGTCCTCTACTAAGTTTGTTCAAATGGTGACCCTGGGGTCAAATTTGTCCCCGCCCCGGGGGTCACAGTTTTACATAGACTTATACAGGATTTTTTTAAAAAAAATCTTCTTCTCTGAAACTACAACAGCCAGAGGTTTGATATTTTGCATTTACTATAAGCTTATGGTCCTTTACCGAATTTGTTCAAATGGTGACCCTCGGGTCACATTTGGCCCCGCCTCAAGGGTCACATGTTTTACATAGACATGTATAGGGAAAAACTTAAAAAATCTTCTTCTCTGAAACTGCAAGAGCCAGAGGTTTAATATTTTGCATTTGCTATAAGCTTGTGGTCCTCTAACAAGTTTGTTCAAATGGTGACCCAGGGGTCACATTTGGCCCCACCCCTGGGGTCACAGTTTTACATAGGCTTGTATAGGGAAAACTGAAAAAAAATCTTCTTCTCTGGAACCACATGGCACAGAGCTCTCATTTATTACATGTAGCATCAGCTTAAGGTCCTCTACTAAGTTTGTTCAAATGATGACCCTAGGGTCAAATTTGTCCCCGCCCCGAGGGTCACAGTTTTTCATAGACTTATATAGGATTTTTTTTAAAAAATCTTCTCGGAAACTACAAGAGCCAGAGGTTTGATATTTGACATTTATTATAAGCTTATGGTCCTTTACCAAGTTTGTTCAAATGGTGACCCTGGGGTCACATTTGGCCCCGCCCCAAGGGTCACATGTTTTACATAGACATGTATAGGGAAAAACTGAAAAAATCTTCATCTCTGAAACTGCAAGAGCCAGAGGTTTAATATTTTGCTGTTGCTATAAGCTTATGGTCCTTTACCAATTTTGTTCAAATGGTGACCCTGGGGTCACATCTGGCCCCGGCCCGGGCGTCACAGTTTTACATAAATGCTTGTATAGGGAAAAACTGAAAAAAATCTTCTTCTCTGGAACTGCAAGAGCCAGAGGTTTAATATTTTGCACTTGCTATAAGCTTATGGTCCTTTACCAACTTTGTTCAAATTGTGACCCTTGGGTCACATTTGACCCCGCCCCAAGGGTCACATGTTTTACATAGACATGTATAGGAAAAACTTAAAAAATCTTCTTCTCTGAAACTGCAGGAGCCAGAGGTTTAATATTTTGCATTTGCTATAAGCTTATGGTCTTCTACCAAGTTTGTTCAAATGGTGACCTATTAGTCACATTTGGCCCCACCCTGGGGGTCACAGTTTTACTTAGGCTTGTATAGGCAAAAACTGAAAAAATCTTCTTCTCTGGAACCACATGGCACAGAGCTCTCATGTATTACATGTAGCATCAGCTTATGGTCCTCTACCAAGTTTGTTCAAATGGTGACCCTGGTGTCAAATTTGGACGCGCCCCGGGGGTAACAGTTCTTTAATTTCTTTTTAATTTTTTTTTTTTTTTAATTTGATTTTTTTTTTTTTTTTTTTTTTTCAATTTGATTTTTTTTTTTTTTTTTTTTTTTTTTAATTGTTTCAATTTTTTTTTATTATTATTTAATTGTTCAATTTTTTTTTTTAATTTTTTAATTTTTTTTTTTATTTGTTATTGATTGATTTGAATTATTGTTTGTTTTTTTTAAAAAAAAATCATTATCTTTTTAATTACTTGACACTTACTTTAAAATTTCTTGTCGGCGCTACTCATCCTAAATGCCTTGTTGAATTTCGACGAAACTTGGCAGGAAGCATCGGTAAGATGTCTAGTTGTGCATTTTACGCTTTTGTTCCAGTTTGCTGATTTTTGACGGGAGTTATGGCCCTTTGACATTTTTATTTTAAATTTCTTGTAGGCGCTACTCCTCTTAAATGGCTTGTTAGATTTCTACAAAATTTGGCAGGAAGCCTCAGTATGATGTCTAGTTGTGCAAAGCGCGGTATATCAATGAAATCTTGGACAATTTTGAAAACCAGCTAGATCTTGTTAGTAATAACAGAGTTATGGCCCTTGATTTGTTGAAAAATGCTATATTGTATTTTCCTTTGTTAAATCTATAGGAGAAGAGAGCTATATCTATCTAAATCTATAAGAGCTGTTTTAGCCAGTAGAGCGTCCACAGGCCCTCTTGGGCCTCTTGTTAAAAAATAAGTTTGTAGCGACTACTTCTTGAAAACTATAAGTGATATTGATATGGGACTTTTTCTAAAATGATCAGCATTACATGATGTTGATCCTAGTCAAAAATCGTTTTGATTCAACGTTAAACATGGCTGCCAGTGGCCGTCTTTGTTTACATAGAGTTATATAGTAAAAACTTGTAGCGACTACTCCTCTGAAACTACTTGACGGATTGTCATGAAACTTTACAGGAATGTTGCTCTTGATGTCTAATTGATCCTATCAAAATTTCAGGTCGGCCGGAAATTCAAGATGGCCGTCACAGCTAAAAATAGATTTTTAAAAATACAAGTTTGTAGCGACTACTTCTTGAAAACTATAAGTGATATGGGACTTTTTCTAAAATGATCAGCATGACATGATGTAGATCCTTGTGGAAAATTATTTTGATTCGGCGTTAATCATGGCTGCCAGTGGCCATCTTTGGTTACATAGAGTTATATAGTAAAAACTTGTAGCGACTACTCCTCTGAAACTACTTGACGGATGTTCATGAAACTTCACAGGAATGTTGCTCTTGATGTCTAGTTGATCCTAGAAAAATTTCAGGTCGGCCGGAAATTCAAGATGGCCGCCACAGCTAAAAATAGATTTAAAATAAATAAGTTTGTAGCGACTACTTCTTCAAAACAATAAGAGATATTGATATGGGACTTTTTCTAAAATGATCAGTATGACATGATGTTGGTCCTTGTCGAAAATCGTTTTGATTTGACCTTAAACATGGCTGCTTTGTTTACATAGAGTTATATAATGAAAACTTGTAGCGACTACTTCTTTGAAACTACCTGACGGATTTTCATGAAACTTCACAGGAATGTTGCTCTTAATGTCTTATTGATCTTAGCAAAATTTCAGGTCGGCCGGAAATTCAAGATGGCCGCCACGGTTAAAAATAGATTTTAAAAAAACAAGTCTGTAGCGACTACTTCCTGAAATCAAAATCAATCAGTTGAGCTTCAAGGTCATTGACCTCTTGTTTTATATTTTTTTTTAATTTTTTTTATTTTAATTTTTTAATTTTTTTTTTTTTTTTTTTTAATTTTTTTTTTTTAAACTTTTTATTTTTTTAAATTATTTTTTTTAAACTTTTTTATTTATTTTTTTTATAGAATTTTTTTGACCTTTTTTTTTTTTTGACATTTTTTTTTGACATTTTTTTTTGACATTTGTTATTTAATTATTTTTTTTTGACATTTTTTTTTTTTCCTCGTTAATACGGTAGGGCCTTCATTTTTTATCTGATCTTTACCAAACTTTACCAGATTCTTTAGTTATGGCCCTTGATTTAGTTAAAAAGCTGTATTTTGCCCAAAACTTTAAAAAAAAAACGTAAATGGCAGTCTCTCGCTTCATTGATGTTATAAGAGCCATGTTAGCCAGTAGAGCGTCCACAGGCCCTCTTGGGCCTCTTGTTTCTTTAATGGGGAGTTTTGGGCCCTTGTTGGATCAGTTTTACATAAAGTTATAGGGAAGAACTTCAAACATCTTCTCTGAAACTACGAGAGATAAAGGTTTAATCTTTTTAGCTCTACTGATCAGAGATCAGCAGAGCTTATGCCGTGGTGCGGCGTCCGTCGTCCGTCCGTCTGTCTGTCCGTCTGTCCGTCCGTCTGTCTGTCCGTAAACTTTTTTTTGTAGCTACTACTCCTCTGAAACTACTGAATGGATTTTCATGAAACTTTACAGAAATGTTGCCCATGAAGTCTAGTTGATCCTAGCAAAAATTCATGTTGATGTGAAATCCAAGATGGCCGCCAGATCTAAAAATAGGTTTTTAAAAAACAAGTTTGTAGCGACTTCTTCTTGAAAACTTTAAGTGATATTGATATGGGACTTTTTCTAAAATGATCAGCATGACATGATGTTGGTCCTTGTCGAAAATCGTTTTGATTCGACGTTAAACATGGCTGCCAGCGGCCATCTTTGTTTACATAGAGTTATATAATGAAAACTTGTAGCGACTACTCCTCTGAAACTACTTGACGGATTTTCATGAAACTTCACAGGAATGTTGCTCTTGATGTCTAATTGATCCTAGCAAAATTTCAGGTCGGCCGGAAATTCAAGATGGCCGCCCAGGCTTAAAATAATTTTTCAAAATTCAAGTTTGTAGCGACTACTTCTTGAAAACTATTAGTGATATTGAAATGGGACTTTTTCTGAAATGATCAGCATGATATGATGTTGGTCCTTGTCAAAAATTGTTTTGATTCAACGTTAAACATGGCTGCCAGTGGCCATCTTTGTTTACATAAAGTTATATAGTAAAAACTTGTAGCGACTACTCCTTTGAAACTACTTGGCGGATTTTCATGAAACTTTACAGGAATGTTGCTCTTAATGCCTTATTGATCCTAGCACAATTTCAGGTCGGCCAGAAATTCAAGATGGCCGCCACAGCTAAAAATAGATTTTTAAAAAAGAAGTTTGTAGCGACTACTTCTTGAAAACTATAAGTGATATTGATATGGGACTTTTTCTAAAAAGATCAGCATGATATGATGTTGGTCCTTGTCAAAAATTGTTTTGATTCAACGTTAAACATGGCTGCCAGTGGCCATCTTTGTTTACATAGAGTTATATAGTAAAAACTTGTAGCGACTACTCCTTTGAAACTACTTGGCGGATTTTCATGAAACTTAACAGGAATGATTCTCTTGATGTCTAATTGATCCTAGCAAAATTTCAGGTCGGCTGGAAATTCAAGATGGCCGCCACGGCTAAAAATAATTTTTCAAAATACAAGTTTGTAGCGACTACTTCTTGAAAACTATAAGTGATATTGATATGGGACTTTTTCTAAAATGATCAGCATGATATGATGTTGGTCCTTGTCAAAAGTTGTTTTGATTCAACGTTAAACATGGCTGCCAGCAGCCATCTTTGTTTACATAGAGTTATATAGTAAAAACTTGTAGCGACTACTCCTTTGAAACTACATGGCGGGTTTTCATGAAACTTTACAGGAATGTTGCTCTTAATGTCTAATTGATCCTAGCAAAGTTTCAGGTCTGCAAGAAATTCAAGATGGCCACCACAGCTGAAAATAGATTTTTAAAAAAGAAGTTTGAAGGGACTACGTCTTGAAAACTATAAGTGATATTGATATGGGACTTTTTGTAAAATGATCAGCATGACATGATGCTTATCAGAGTCAACCATTATTTTGATTTGACGTTAAACATGGCTGCCAGTGGCCATCTTTGTTTACATAGAGTTATATGATGAAAACTTCAGGCGACTACTCCTCTGAAACTACTTGACGGATTTTCATGAAACTTCACAGGAATGTTGCTCTTGATGTCTAATTGATACTAGCAAAATTTCAGGTCTGCCGGAAATTCAAGATGGCTGCCACGGCTAAAAATAATTTTTCAAAAAACAAGTCTGTAGCGACTACTTCCTGAAATCAAAATCAATCAGTAGAGCTTCAAGGTCATTGACCTCTTGTTTATTTATTATCAGCTTATGGATCCTCTACCAGTTTTGTTCAAATGGTATACTGGGTTCAGAGTTGGCCGCGCCCCAGGGGTCGCAGTTTTACATAGACTTATGTATAGGGAAAAACACTAAAAATCTTCTTCTCTGAAACTACAAGAGTCATAGGTTTACTATTTTGTATTTACACTCAGCTTATGGTCCTCTACCAAACTTGTTTGAATGGTCACCCTGGGGTCAAATTTGGCCCCACCCCAGGGGTCACATGTTTTATATACACTTATACAGGGAAAAACTTAAAAAATCTTCTTCTCTGAAACGACAAGAGCCAACAGTTTAATATTTTGTATTTACACTCAGCTTATGGTCCTCTACCAAGTTTGTTCAAATGGTGACACTGGGGTCAAACTTGAGCCAAATACATCCCTCCCCCTGAAATAACAAGATCGTCTGATAGTAGCAGTAGTAATGAGATGAAGTAATCAGATTGATAAATATCACATGGCCAGGTAATTAAAAAGTAATCACTGATATACAGTTCTACATTTCTTTTATATTACATTTATTACTATATTATACACACCTGCTAATATTACACCCAGTCCAACCCTTCAGTCCCACTATAAAAGTCAATGCCTTAAAATCGTACATTTTTTTTTTCAAATCTACTATGGTGATGAATTTTAAAAATACCTATATATAGTAGATATTAGAATTTATGAAGTCTCAAGGTCATGATTTATAGTATTAAATTTTAAAAAAATCCGAACCCATTTCTTCCACTTGAGGATAATACATCATTCGGTGGGGGATGTCAATTCATCAAATTTGCTTGTTTGAACATAAAATATTGCTTTTGTTTAATAGTGAACATGGTGAAGAATTTCCAACTTAAGGCAAAACAACACGAATTTACCCAATTGAATGGGTACCATTCCCAAAAGGGTGAAAAAAGACGCTGAGAAGAGAGGTTTACAACGCAGTATTGTTAACCTCTCGACCACGGAGGCGCTTTAAGGATGGTCAAGATAATGTATTTTATTTAAGAGATTATACATGTTTTATTCAGGTGCTGGTGTGGTTGGCTTCATGTTTGCCAGATATGGGACGTACCTCGAAACAATGCGGAGGTTAGAATTAGAGGTGCCAGACGGAATTGTTGCTAAATACGCCAAAATTAGGAACTTGAGTGCTGCTGAACGTCAGGAACACATAGCAAGGTTGCATCAGTCCAAACTGTAATAGCAGGGCTCGAATTCAGGCCTAATATTCATCAAACTTTTGAGCACAAGAATCGGACTCCGACTCAAAATCTCAATATTTTTAATTCCAAATAGAAACAATTATACTAGCAAATTACTATATTGACTTAGAGAAACGAGTAATTTTAAAGGTAATTTAACAGAAAATGTCTGAAAATCACAATTCTTACCCATACTTTCGTGTTGATATGGTTTGCAAAAAAATGAGATTTTGAGTCTGAGTCTGATTCTTGTGCTCAACAATTAGATGAATTTACTCCCAATGCTGAGAGTGATTTGAGAAAATGCGAGTTAAAATATTCAGCATTTTGCATTTTGGAAGTTGATTATAGAAAATTTTATGAGAGTTTAAATTTTCATTGTTTGCAAAATACCTTTTTAGCTCTACTGATCAGAGATCAGCAGAGCTTATGCCGTGGTGCGGAGTCCGTCGTCCGTCTGTCTGTCCGTCTGTCTGTCCGTCTGTCCGTAAACTTTTATTTGTAGCGACTTCACAGCTGAAACTACTGGATGGATATTCATGAAACTTTACAGAAATGTTCCCCATAAAGTCTAGTTGATCCTAGCAAAAATTCATGTTGATGTGAAATCCAAGATGGCCGCCAAAGCTAAAAATAGAGTTTTAAAATACAAGTTTGTAGCGACTTCTTCTTGAAAACTATAAGTGATATTGATATGGGACTTTTTCTAAAATGATCAGCATGACATGATGTTGATCCTAGTCAAAAATCGTTTTGATTCAACGTTAAACATGGCTGCCAGCGGCCATCTTTGTTTACATAGAGTTATATAGTAAAAACTTGTAGCGACTTCACAGCTGAAACTACTGGATGGATATTCATGAAACTTTACAGAAATGTTGCCCATAAAGTCTAGTTGATCCTAGCAAAAATTCATGTTGATGTGAAATCCAAGATGGCCGCCAAAGCTAAAAATAGAGTTTTAAAATACAAGTTTGTAGCGACTTCTTCTTGAAAACTATAAGTGATATTGATATGGGACTTTTTCTAAAATGATCAGCATGACATGATGTTGATCCTAGTCAAAAATCGTTTTGATTCAACGTTAAACATGGCTGCCAGCGGCCATCTTTGTTTACATAGAGTTATATAGTAAAAACTTGTAGCGACTTCACAGCTGAAACTACTATATGGATATTCATGAAACTTTACAGAAATGTTGCCCATAAAGTCTAGTTGATCCTAGCAAAAATTCATGTTGATGTGAAATCCAAGATGGCCGCCAAAGCTAAAAATAGAGTTTTAAAATACAAGTTTGTAGCGACTTCTTCTTGAAAACTATAAGTGATATTGATATGGGACTTTTTCTAAAATGATCAGCATGACATGATGTTGATCCTAGTCAAAAATCGTTTTGATTCAACGTTAAACATGGCTGCCAGCGGCCATCTTTGTTTACCTAGAGTTATATAGTAAAAACTTGTAGCGACTACTTCTCTGAAACTACTTGGCGGATTGTCATGAAACTTTACAGGAATGTTGCTCTTGATGTCTGATTTATCCTAGAAAAATTTCAGGTCGGCCGGAAATTCAAGATGGCCGTCACAGCTAAAAATAGATTTTTAAAAAATAAGTTTGTAGCGACTACTTCTTGAAAACTATAAGTGATATTGATATGGGACTTTTTCTAAAATGATCAGCATTACATGATGTTGATCCTAGTCAAAAATCGTTTTGATTCAATGTTAAACATGGCTGCCAGCGGCCATCTTTGTTTACATAGAGTTATATAGTAAAAACTTGTAGCGACTACTCCTCTGAAACTACATGGCGGATTGTCATGAAACTTTACAGGAATGTTGCTCTTGATGTCTAATTGATCCTATCAAAATTTCAGGTCGGCCTGAAATTCAAGATGGCCGTCACAGCTAAAAATAGATTTTTAAAAAATAAGTTTGTAGCGACTACTTCTTGAAAACTATAAGTGATATTGATATGGGACTTTTTCTAAAATGATCAGCATGACATGATGTAGATCCTTGTGGAAAATTATTTTGATTCGACGTTAAACATGGCTGCCAGTGGCCATCTTTGGTTACATAGAGTTATATAGTAAAAACTTGTAGCGACTACTCCTCTGAAACTACTTGACGGATGTTCATGAAACTTCACAGGAATGTTGCTCTTGATGTCTAGTTGATCCTAGAAAAATTTCAGGTCGGCCGGAAATTCAAGATGGCCGCCACAGCTAAAAATAGATTTAAAATAAATAAGTTTGTAGCGACTACTTCTTCAAAACAATAAGAGATATTGATATGGGACTTTTTCTAAAATGATCAGTATGACATGATGTTGGTCCTTGTCGAAAATCGTTTTGATTTGACCTTAAACATGGCTGCTTTGTTTACATAGAGTTATATAATGAAAACTTGTAGCGACTTCTTCTTTGAAACTACCTGACGGATTTTCATGAAACTTCACAGGAATGTTGCTCTTAATGTCTTATTGATCTTAGCAAAATTTCAGGTCGGCCGGAAATTCAAGATAGCCGCAACGGTTAAAAATAGATTTTCAAAAAACAAGTCTGTAGCGACTACTTCCTGAAATCAAAATCAATCAGTAGAGCTTCAAGGTCATTGACCTCTTGTTTGTTTAAAGGGACACATGGCAATCTTGAGTTTTATTCAAACATTAAAATTTGCTACTCGATTTAGTTATCCTGCGTCATTTTGACTTTAAAACTGCTTGCATATGATTAAATAAAAAAATGAGATTTCAATTTTCTTCACTATTTCACCAAATTTTTAAACATATTATTGATGCACTATTATAAAAAGTTAGTAATATGTAAAAATAATTTGCTTTGAACTATTCTAACAATTACTATTAATGATTGAACAAATGCAAGTGAAGAGAAAAAACTAACGGGACGCCGTGAGTTTTTAAAAAATCAAGATTGCCGTGTGTCCCTTTAAAGTTAGCTTGATTGATAATTGATCAAATAACGAAACAGGAAAATAAATGGAGAGATTTGACCTAAGGGAGAGAAAATGCCAGTAAGAATGCATTTATGCGAGTTGAAAATATTTGCATCCACATCAGTGGCTTAGCTGGGTGAATTTGAACTGTACGCCCGATGGGGTTCCATGGGGCATTACCACCCCTTGGTCGGGGGCTCTTGACGATCGTACGTTAGATTTCAGTACTTTTAGCTTAGATTAAATGTATGTATAATTCAAGCGAAAAAAAACGCATGTGTAAAGTCAATTCAAATAGTATACATGTATTTATATTTTTTACAACAAATTAAGATCGGTAAAATAAGGGCGCAACGATTGTGCTTGAAATATTTTACCCCTGACCTCCTACCCTTCTTCAGATTTTATTGCGTTTTTTAACCATTTCTTTTTTTCTGGCTAACTGTACGCCCTGCACATAAAGATAGGTATCAAGATAAAATTTCTACTCATGTCAAAGTCTGTAATTCATAACTGTAAAATACAGGCATTTGTTTCAAATTTCCGAGATGTTGAAGTGTACATTGTATTCTCAAAGTGAAAAGTAAGGCCTTTTCTCAGACTTTAGGCCGATTCACTCAAAGTAAACAATTCCTCATGCTCTATCATCTCTGAAAGTTTGAAGCTCATTAGAATCATACCCCACCCACTTCAAATGTACAGCATTTATTTGTAATAACTAATCGTAATTAAATCTATTGTTTTTCACTTGTCAAGAATGTCGGTCACATACAGCCTCACATAAAGTAACCTTACGTTAAGTAATTTATTTGTCACTTTGTCAAGAATGTCAAATCTGAATCTTTGACTCTAATTCAAATTAAATGTCCCCAGATCACATTCATTTGCTCATTTGAAATAAAGCAACACCAAAAACAGAAATTTCAAGAGTACGTAAAACAACAGTTTCTATTTAATATTACAGGCTAATAGAAGAACAAGAAGAACAAAAACTTCGAGTACGGTTCCCCAGTGGAACAGAGGCGCCAGTTACAACAAGTGTCGATGTCAACACAGACTATAATACAAAAAACGTCCCGACTGGTCTCGATGATAACCTTAGACGAAATATGACAGGTTTACGTATGTACCAAAGATTTAAAAATTACGGAACATGAAAGTGGAAAAATTAATTCTTTATTGATTTCCAATATAAGGGCTATTCCATTAAAACATACTCGGAACCCCGTGAAGGCACTTTTGAAATTGACCACCCACCCATAGAGGCAAAATTGAGTTTGCAAGACCCACCTATAGAATTTAAGTTGGCTAAAATGCACCCACCCATAGATTTTGTTTATTTATTTATATTGAACTACATATATATTTACATATGAAATACATACAAACATGACAACTGCTTGAAGAACGTAAGTGGTTCTAGCCCCAGTCAGCAAATTGGGAAAAGTCCTAGGCCTGCTGATTTTGGGAAAAAGAAGCATGAGATTGTCAAAATTGGGAAAAAACAATCATGATTTTCTTAAGGGAATGTTCTTAAATAGAAAATGTTTATTAAAATGTATGCTATGGGTATAATATCCATCAGGTATTGAATTTAGCAATGATTTTAACATACACCATACAAACAAGAAATGGAAAGTAACTTTCTGTTTTTACGCAGGATTGGGAAAATAAGGAGTTTTTTTGCAATTGGGAAGAGGCTGAATTTTGGCCCCACTTAAATAGGTTAAAAAAACCCTGATAGGTTCTATTTTCTTTTATTTTCCTTTTATTTATCTATTGCATCATATAACAAAAACAAAATTATTTTCTTTAACAGTTTTATGATCACGCCGCAAATCACGTCAAAAACCGTACCGGGTTCTGCAAATTAAACCATCCAAAACGGGTGCACGTTCCCGGTGTTATTTAGCAGCTTGCATTTGTGAATAAGCGTTCATCGTTAAGCGTTTTGTACGATACAGACTTGCTAAAATAGAAAAAGATTATACAGCATTTATCGAAAAATAAGAATATGAAAAGGAAATCACCGTTCGAACTATTAATATTCGAGTGATCTTTCTTCTTCTGTCCAACGTGACAGATTTGCGTGACCACTCAATGTCAGTATGAAAGCTGTTACGTGATTGGTTTAAATCATGCAATCAACCAATGAAATGCGCGCTTTCAAATTGATGAACTTAATCGAGGGAGAGAATGTTTTGATTTTCAACAAATAAACACAATCTTCTGGTTGGATTTTAGTCTGAAAAGTCTGATTGTCCGGGCGGCGTTCACGGCCATTTTTACGGTGATGTGTGAAAATATCCTGATCCTGAAAATTACACCCATGCATAGATGCGAAATTCATTTTAAACCACCCAGGCATAGAACCACATTTTGGAAAATAGGGTTCACCCATAGATTTTTTATTAAATTGCCGTCCTGGGGTCCCGGGTATGTTTTAGTGGAATTGAATTGAATTGAATGTTGTTTAACGGCTCATCAACACAGTATAGGTTATTTAGAGCCGCCCCAGAGAGAGGGGAAGGATACATAGGAATCCGGGAACCTGCCCTACTCTTATTATCGAATAGATTCCTATGGTTCTTTAACGTGCTCGGAGGATAGACCGATACACGGGACCGCCCGGTTTACGTCCCCATCCGACGGACGAGGCTAAGGTAAAGTGTCTTGCCTAAGAACACACCGACGGAACTCAGTGGCACCACGGAGGACTGAACCCGGGGCCTCCGGTTACAAATCCGCCGCGCTACCGACTGCGCCACGCCAGCCCCTTGTTTGTTTTAGTGGAATAGCCTTAACTATATTTTTCTGTTGTCTGCTATTGTTTTCATCTTTATTGTGATGTTTACATGATTATTTCGTATTTCGAGAGCCAATTTATATGTACATTTATATAATCCAGTACTGGATGATCTGGAGTGTAGTACTGTCAGGGTACCAGTTTACTAACAGAACTATTCGTTTGGTTTCAGAAAATTGTCAAATTGGTTAATTTATTTCATTTATTTGCATGTTCCAATCATGTTGGGAGATTTTATTTGCACAAATACAACAGGCAATACAGGAACAGCTGTGTTCGTTTTATAAAAGCATGTTTTATAACATATGCTCTCATCAATGTATATGAGTGCAACCATCCATGCAACGGAACGTATATTCATCTAAACTGACAAAAAAAATGTTTACGGAGATTCAAACTGTTGAGTAAAATATTTTAATCACCTAACTTCAACTATTGTCTGTCTCCATAGAAACCAAGTCGTCTCAACCTTCCAATGAAGTCGTTGAGCCGAGAAGGATAACATCATACACAGAACTACGAGAAAAATCGAGAAGCGAACGTCATCCCCAACTAGATCAATTACGAGAACGCTCGCCTCTTCCTAGTTCAGATAGCCGTACACAGCCACCAGTGGAAGAACCTAAATTTTTCTCAGATGTTTCGGAAACACCTCGTTCCAGACCAAGAGGTATTCATAATTAAGCAAGTGCATGTGTTAAAGGTCCAGCTGCCGTATAAAAGCCACTAGATGGAGCTGGGGCAGGTTTTTCATTTAAATTTGTACATAGTTAAATCAGGGACACCTTTTTCAAAATATTGAAAATTCCACCTCATAAAAAAATTCAATATTTGGCAGAGAAGTAGTCTGATATTAAACAATTGTATTAGTAAACAATTGTATTAGTCAAAAAGAAATTGTGAAAAAGTATCTCTTATTCCCAGTCAAATACTTTTTTAAACCCAACTGACAAATGTTTGAAAATATAGGGCAGGAGCCTGTGGGGTTATAAACTGAAAAATGTACACAAATACACGTGGTAGTGTTTACAGCAGATGACACACATTATGGCATGGAGATTGGCAGTAGTTTTGACTCTGAGATGGAACGTTTGAATCTGTGACTATTCATGTCCCATGTAACAATTCATCTTTATCATTTTCATATAAGAATCAGAAACACACCAGAATCAGTAGCATCACAATGCACTTCTATACACCACCTATGCAAATTGAATATTCCCTCCTTAGGCTCAGAGATGTATATGTTCCTTAATCATAACTAGGCCTATATAAGATGTAATTCCTTATCTTATTATCTCCGTCGTGTTCAGCCATTCTTAACAATAATGTGTACAGTTATGCTTCATTTTTGAAAATGCATTCCTACCACAATGTAATCCTAACATAAATGTCCAAATTATACCATAGACTGTGTACTGCAGTAAATAAAGCCTGTTTCTCCAGACCAACTATAATTGGCAATTAATTTTCATTCATAAACACTGATAACTTGTGAAATATTTGCTGGCTGTTAAGTCATCACATTACATTTGTGAAAAAGTTCATAGTAGTTCTGTTTTATGTTATACACAGTGCAGTGGATAGTATATAGATGACAATACAATAAAAAAAATATACATGGTAAAACATGAATAATACTCGGAAGTAAATTGTCACAGTTCCAATAAAATAAACAGAAATTGTGTAGTTTGGAGTTGTTGGATTAAAAAACTTTACTCCTCGCTAATATCGCTAACAGTTTTCTGTCGTCTTCTTGAAGAGAGATTTGTTTACATGAGTCATTCTCTATAACTGACAGGCTACATAACTGGTGTAATTGATAAAGACATACCTCCAATTTCTCCCTGCCAGGGTATGGAATGTTGCCCCTTTAAGGTTTAGGGTCCTAATGTGTAGTCCCACTGAAGTTGTATTCACAATTAATAAAAAAGGTATTAACTCGCAGGCTGATCAGGGTTTACAATGTCTGGCTGCTGATCAATAATTTCCCCCATAAATGGAATGGTCTTAATTCAAAGAAAGAACAGTCCATTATATATATATGTAGGGGATTAAGGGTTAAATTCCCTAGTGTTTACAGTGCTTCATTTAGCATCCATATGGCCATACTACTTTATTAACTACTCGCTGGAATGTCACCAACGTTCACACAAATATTCCTTATTGCAGTGTCTGAGTGACTTCAAATTTACAGTCTAGTTGGTCTATATTTGTTTTTATCACGGTTCCTGGAAAACTGGAAAAGTCATTAAATTTTGCACATCAAGGCCTTGAAAAGTCCTGGAATTCCTCAAAATTTGGAAAAAACATGAAAAGTCCTGGAATTTGTTTCACAATGTCAATGTCAGTGATCTAGTTATGTATCAAGACTCGGGTGGCTGGTTCTGAATAACTAAAGAAAAGGTTATAAATCCAACAGGAAGAATAGCATTCACAGAGTACAGTCACTTTAACAAGTATTACAATGCAAAGGTGATTAAAAAAGTACACCACAAACACATTCAGTAAAAAAGCACATCACAAACATATAAGGGTTGACAACAGGGATACTGCCTTGGAATGCCCAATGGCAAAAGGGACCACCGGGGAGTTTAAACCGGTTCATGGGTTCACCAAACCTCACCCTTACTCTGTCATCATCCCTAAACAACAGGACAGTGTAAACAAAAATAATCCCTGCCGAGTTAACCGCTTACATTTGAGAAAGCGTAGATAGGTGTTATAAGTAAAAACACAGACATGTTCATGTATATAATTTACAAAAAAATAAGTTAAACCTAAGAAGCTAATCTCATATGTACTCGATGACTTGTCTGAAGTCAGAGCATCAAGGGGAAAACCGTTAAGAGCATGACAAAACGGAGTGAAGGACATTCATCAAACGGTTCCACCGATTTAGGAACACGTCATAGAGTCCACCGGTTGTTGCACAATCAAAGATGAAAACAGAATTGCAAACTGTAGAAAGGTCTACAACTAAGCATGAAATGCGCCGCAGAATACTTCGGTCATAACCTCTGTTTATAAATTTTCTAATAATTTTAATAAATAACTCGACCGATAACCTTCCTAAGTTTGTAAATCACATCTCCATAAACCTTGTCGAAAAAGTGTTTTAAGATTGCTATTATATTTGTCGAGCAGATCAGACATGTAACTTGTGTTGTAGAAATGAACTCATGTAAAAAGGAAGTTCTGTGTTTTTGAGCTTTTGGGTAATCGGGTCCTTGAAAAAACAAGATTGATCCCAGAAAATATCTTGAATTTTTTTCCAAGAAAAGTGGGAACCCTGTCTTATTGTATAATTCATGTTGTGTATTTCCGTATTTGTATACTTCATATTTTCCCATTTTCTCAAATGGTTACAGTCTAGTTGGGGTCTATGGGTTATATTTACAAAGTCTGAGTGACTTCACATTTACAGCCTAATTGTCCTGGTTGATCTATATTGTTGTACAAATATTCCTTATTGTAAAGTCGGAGTAACTTTATATTTACAGTTAAGAACAAAGACTGAGTGACTTCATGTTTACAGTGTAGTTGGTCTATAATGGTTCATATTTACAAAGACTGAGTGACTTCATGTTTACAGTGTAGTTGGTCTATAATGGTTCATATTTACAAAGTCTGAGTGACTTCATGTTTACAGTGTAGTTGGTCTATAATGGTTCATATTTACAAAGTCTGAGTGACTTCATGTTTACAGTGTAGTTGGTCTATAATGGTTCATATTTACAAAGTCTGAGTGACTTCATGTTTACCGTGTAGTTGGTCTATAATGGTTCATATTTACAAAGACTGAGTGACTTCATGTTTACAGTGTAGTTGGTCTATAATGGTTCATATTTACAAAGTCTGAGTGACTTCATGTTAACAGTGTAGTTGGTCTATAATGGTTCATATTTACAAAGACTGAGTGACTTCATGTTTACAGTGTAGTTGGTCTATAATGGTGCATATTTACAAAGACTGAGTGACTTCATGTTTACAGTGTAGTTGGTCTATAATGGTTCATATTTACAAAGTCTGAGTGACTTCCTGTTTACAGTGTAGTTGGTCTATAATGGTTCATATTTACAAAGACTGAGTGACTTCATGTTTACAGTGTAGTTGGTCTATAATGGTTCATATTTACAAAGTCTGAGTGACTTCATGTTTACAGTGTAGTTGGTCTATAATGGTTCATATTTACAAAGACTGAGTGACTTCATGTTTACAGTGTAGTTGGTCTATAATGGTTCATATTTACAAAGACTGAGTGACTTCATGTTTACAGTATAGTTGGTCTATAATGGTGCATATTTACAAAGACTGAGTGACTTCATGTTTACAGTGTAGTTGGTCTATAATGGTTCATATTTACAAAGACTGAGTGACTTCATGTTTACAGTATAGTTGGTCTATAATGGTGCATATTTACAAAGACTGAGTGACTTCATGTTTACAGTGTAGTTGGTCTATAATGGTTCATATTTACAAAGACTGAGTGACTTCATGTTTACAGTGTAGTTGGTCTATAATGGTTCATATTTACAAAGACTGAGTGACTTCATGTTTACAGTGTAGTTGGTCTATAATGGTTCATATTTACAAAGACAGTGTGACTTCACATCTACACTCTTGTTGGTCTATATTGGTTCATATTTAGTCTTGTTGGTCTATATTGGTTCATATTTACAAAGTCTCAGGACTTCATATTTAATGTCTTGTTGGTCTATACTAGTACTGGTTCATATTTACAAAGTCTCGGTTACTTCACATCTACAGTCTAGTTGGTCTATTTTGGTTCATATTTACAAAGTCTCAGGACTTCATATTTAATGTCTTGTTGGTCTATATTGGTTCATATTTACAAAGTCTCAGTGACTTCATATTTAGTCTTGTTGGTCTATACTGGTTCGTATTAACAAAGTCTCGGTGACTTCACATCTACAGTCTAGTTGGTCTATTTTGGTTCATATTTACAAAGTCTCAGGACTTTATATTTAATGTCTTGTTGGTCTGTATTGGTTCATATTTACAAAATCTGTGACTTTATATTTAGTCTTGTTGGTCTATACTGGTTCATATTTACAAAGTCTCGGTGACTTCACATTTACAGTCTTGTTGGTCTATATTGGTTCATATTTACAAAGTCTCAGGACTTCATATTAATGTTTTGTTGGTCTATATTGGGTCACATTTACAGTCTGTTTAGTCTATATTGGTTCACTTCACATTTATCTCTTTGAGATGTGTTGAATGTCCAGAATTGTTCAAATTATTAACTTTCCTGGTTTGTATTTTTACAGGTAGACAGAATCAATATGGGGATGAGATGGAATAACTATGGGTAACATGGTCACTCAGAGATGGGAACCAGCTTATAGACACGAATAAGGAAAGCTTTGAACATTGTGTCTAAAATTGTCCCTCGGAGAGGAGAACCAGTGGATAGACATAGGACATTGATGGAAATCATCTATGGAGATGCCTGTTAAAATCTGCATTTAAACAAATACATCTTGTAGAACATACAAATGTCACATTAACAACATATTCGTGGCCACAATAAACAAGTTTTAGCAGTCCAGAATTACTGCAATGGTATTTGCATAGGACTTAAAGCTCTAGCTTTCTTCACAGTCCTAATAGTAAACAGATTGGAAACTTCCTGAACCAGTAAAATAGCCAAAATAACATCTGACTTACAGTATTGTATACCTTTTGTAAGCTAATGTTTTGTTTTATGCTGACATTTTAATTGCCCTAGCTCAATGCAGAAGTGAAAGTGTGACCCATATCTTATCATTTCCAAACATCACAGTTCCTCAGTTTCGCAATCACTCAGCTGTGTCCTTAAAGGGAGAGATGACAATCTTGATTTAACAAGCATTAAATTTAGCATCTCAAATTATTAATCCAGCATCATTTTGACTTAAACTGCTTGTATATAATTAATTTTAAAGTTCAATTTTTATTTTTTATTTTACCAGGTGTTTAACTGTATTATTGGTCCAAAATAATAAACAATTAGCAATATGAAAAAAACTACTTGCTTTGAAATATTCAATTAATAAATAATAATGATTAATATGTAGAAAAAGTAACCTGACTCAAGTTAAAGAAAATCAAGATTGCCAGGTGTCCCTTTAACCTACTGTCATTGTTGAAATACATTGCTGGAACATGCATAGAACGAGGCCATAGATAAATAGTTCAACTACCATGAGTCTTCCTCCACCAAATGACGTCGCCATATGACCTTAGCTGTTGGTGCGACTATAAAATCCAATTCAATCAACCACCATGAGCTTCTCTAGCGGGAGAGAAAATATTTCTATATTATAAGAATATATTAATTAAAACTACTTAATAATTAATTGTTTAAATATAATGAAAATAATGAATTATTATATTTTTAAATATTTAATAAAGTATAATGAATAGTTAATAATAACTAAAATACGATTAATTAATGTTTAATAGTTATAATAACAATTGGCTGGCCAATCTTACCCTCTTCTGTCATGTGTAAAGATGTCATTTCACTTACCCTCTTCTGTCATGTGTAAAGATGTCATGTGTAAAGATGTCATTTCATTACTGCTTCTCATTATGACACCCACCATTATTTGAAAGTTTATATGTGGTAGAATAATTTTGGTGTTAACTTTGTTTCCAGTCAATAAATCACAAAAGTTCATTAAAGGGAATCATGGCGGTGTCAAGTTATAATATTAAGAAGATTTCAAAGTAACTTGCTTTTGCAACTGTTGATTATATTTCACCATTGTAGCATGGTCAGTGAAGTTCCTTTTATATTTGCACAGATGTAAATCGTTTAATTGAAAATAACACCTGTCAGAATAAATGGTGTACTCTAACTACCAGTTATTGGAAGTTAGAGTATGGCAGACAGCTGAAATGGACATGATACAAAACAAATAGAGTATGGTCTCAGCTCGTAACCCTGTTGTAGAATAACATTTCTCAATGGAAAACACCACTTTTGTATGAAGTGTTACATGTTTTAAATTACATGTAAGCAGATATAAAGATAAAAAATAGTAATGGATTTTTAAACGAAGGTGCTTATTTTAAACCTGATAAAAAAGTTTAAGATTGCGATGTGTTCCTTTAACAGTTTACTGTGTTATTATTGGCATACGGCTCACATTATAAATCATACTGGATTAGTTTGCTGAAGAAATAAATTTATGTAATAAACTTGTTAACTTTGCCTTGGATTTGTGTTAGTTTCAGCTTTTACCATTGAGTGTTCAAAGATTTCGGTCCAAACTTACCTTCATGATTAAATACGTTTGTTTGTTTGTTTGTACGATGTTCTACGTCATTTTAACACATGTAAAGTTTTATATTATGACGGTCGATGTTTTTGTGGTGGAGGCAGACTACTCACTTTTCCTGGGTAGAACCAGTACTGTACACTCACCCAGCCATCCGTAAGAATCGACACTTTCTCCCTTACAAGTTGAGCTCCCAATGGGATTCGAACCCGTAGCGGTGGGAAGCGAGAAGTTTTACTATGCAATATTGTTAATCCCTCGTCCACGGAGACGCTTACATATTTTCTGATCAGCATTTATCCTATTGTCTAGCAATGCTTAACTTAAAAATTCACAAGCTATTTTTGATATGTTTTCACTAAATATTTTACCCCGCATTTTAGCGAAGCGGTAGGGTTAAAATCCATCCATCCAAAAAATCTTGTTTGCCAGTTTTCAAATGATAAATGAAACTACAGGATAATTGGGCATAATGCCAAGTTTCACTGGTATGGTTACTATCATATGAGAGATACCAGAGTTACAATTCATTTGTTGATATGAATAATTATTTCTTGATAACAAAATTCATGTCTTGACATCAAAAAAACGATTTATTGATAACAAAAAATATATCGATTTTTAGCTCCACTGCTTATGGGATGGCGAGTTGTCCCGTCGTCCGTCTGTCCGTCCGTCCATAGTCTGTCATCTGATAACTTTTGCCTTGTAAACACTCCAGGGCCTTCATTATTATTCGGATCTTTACGAAACTTTGCCAGTGTCTTTATATCAATAAAAGCCAGATCAAATTAATTTCACCGGAGTTATGGCCCTTGTTTTCCTGAACAATGCCATTTTTAGCTCGACTATTCGAAGAATAAGAGAGCTTATGTAATCACCCCGGGGTCGGCGTCGGCGTTGGCGTCGGCGTCGGCGTTGGCGTCGGCGTCCCACATCAAGGTTTGCGTGTAAGCTGTGTTTACAAGTCTATATCTCTTATCCTACCACAACCAAATTTGTTCATGGGCTTCCTTGTAGCATTATCTTAAGGGCTGCATAAGCAATTGTGGTTCCTGTAACCCATGGGCTCCCATGGAACCCAAATTATGATAGCCCATAAAATGTGCCCCATTTCACATCAAATTTTGCGTGTAAGCTGTGTTTACAAGTCTATATCTCTTACAATTCTTACCCTAACACCACCAAATTTGGCCATTAGCTTCCTTATAGCATTATCGTAAGGGCTGCTTAAGTAATTTTGGTTCCTGTAACCCCTGGGCTCCCATGGAACCCAAATTCTGAAAGATAAGATATTCTTAAAATATGTCTGTTTCACATCAAATTTTGCGTGCAAGCTTTGTTTACAGGTCTTTATCTCTTACATTTTTTGTCCTAGCTGAACTAAATTTTGGAATTGGTTTCCTTATAGTATGTTGTAAAGGGTTGGATAAGTAATTTTGACTTCTGCAAATTCTGGGCTCCCATGGAACCCAAATTGTGATGACCCATAAAATGTGCAATAAAGGCAGATCTAGGTTTGCATGTAAGCATGTATATAGTATATATCTATAATTTTGGTTTGGGATTTGTTATAGCATTATGCATCTTATTACTTCACCCATATTGGGGCATGGGCTCCCTCTCCCCCCCCCTCCCAGACTTGATTTTTTTTATACATATTTCTGTGTTTCTTTTGTCAATTCTTACACATATATGTTGCAACCCTCCCCGTCCGTCCCCACCCACCCCTCTGCCTCTCACCCCATCACCCCACCCACCACGCCCCACACTTGACATATTTCTTGTTGTTTTAGTCAATTCTTACACACATATGTTGCCAACCCCATAACCCCCAACGCACTCATGCCTCTCACCCCATCACCCCCCACCCCGCCCCAGACTTGAAACTTTTTTTTACATATTTCTTTGTTGTTTTAGTCAAATTTTTACACATATATGTTGCCCCATCCCCCTCCCCCAACCCACTCCTGCCTCTCACCATCACCCCCCGCTCCACACCACCCCCACCCCCACCCCCACTTTAAACTATTATATATTTTTTTTACATATTTCTGTGTTGCTTTTGTCAATTCTTACACATATATGTTGCAACCCCCCTCCCCCCACCTCCCACCACGCCCCACACTTGGAACTTTTTTATTTTTTTTACATATTTCTTTGTTGTTTTAGTCATTTTAAAACCCCAATTCAATTCAATTTAGTCAATTCTTACACACATATGTTGCCCCCTCCCCCCTACCCCACCCCACCCCACCCTAACCCACTCCCGCCTCTCACCCCCGCTCCCCCCCACCCAACCCCCACTTGAAAATCTATATATATATTTTTTAATTACATATTTCTGTGTTGCTTTTGTCAATTCTTACACATATATGTTGCAACCCCCCTCCCCCCACCCCTTTCACCCCATCACCCACCTCCCACCTCGCCCCACACTTGGAACTTTTTTATTTTTTTTACATATTTCTTTGTTGTTTTAGTCATTTTAAAACCCCAATTCAATTCAATTTAGTCAATTCTTACACACATATGTTGCCCCCTACCCAACCCCACCCCACCCCAACCCACTCCCGCCTCTCACCCCCGCTCCCCCCCACCCAACCCCCACTTGAAAATCTATTTTTTATTTTTTTTACATATTTCTGTGTAGTTTTGATCAATTTTTACACATAGTTATGTTGTGCTCCCAGCCCCACCCCACATTGTTGTAGCCTTGTTTTCTGATGGTATATACTAGCTATAAATTTATTATTCTCCGAAAAATCGAATAGTCGAGCTATGCTGTTCTCCGACAGCTCTTGTCTGCCTTGTGAACACTGTAGCACCTTCATTTATTATTTGATTTTCACCAAACTTGTACAGATTGTTAATATAAATGAAAGCTCGGACTTGTACAAAAAACAGCCAAATCGGATCAGTACCACCAGAGTTATGGCCCTTGTTTTGCTGAAAAATGCCGTTTTAAGCCTTGTGAACACTGATTTATATCCGATCTTTACCAAATTTTACCAGATTGTTACTGTCAGTAACAGCGGAGTTATGGCCCTTGATTTAGTTAGAAATGCTATATTTTGCATCGTTAAGAAGATAGGGCCTTCATTTGTCATCCGATCTTTACCACATTTTACCAGATTGTTAATGTCAATAAAAGTTTAGTCAAGTTCGAAAACCAGCCAAATCGGACCAGTAACAGCGGTGTTATTGGCCCTTGATTTCATTAAATATGCTATATTTTGCCTTGTTAAGGCGATAGGGCCTTCATTTTTCATCTGATCTTTACCAAACTTTACCAGATTTTTTTAACTTTTTTTTCTTTTATTTTTATATTTATTTTTAATTTTTTAGATCTACTGGCCGTAGGCCAGCAGAGCTTATGGGATGCCGAGTTGTTCGTCGTCCGTCCGTCCGTCGTCCGTTGTCCGTTGTTAACTTTTGTCTCGTTAAGACGATAGGGCCTTCATTTTTCATCCGATCTTTAACAAACTTTAACAGGTTGTTAATATCAATAAAAGCTCGGATGAGTTCGAAAACCAGCCAGATCGGACAAGTAACAGCGGAGTTATGGCCCTTGATTTAGTTAAAAATGCTATATTGCTAAATTTTGCCTCGTTAAGACGATGGGGCCTTCATTGTTCTTCCTATCTTTACCAAACTATACCACATTGTTAATATCAATGAAAGCTCGGACAAATTCGAAAACCAGCCAGATCGGACCAGTAACAGCGGAGTTATGGTCCTTGATTTAGTTAAAAATGCTATATTGCTATATTTTGCCTCGTTAAGACGATAGGGCCTTTGTTTTTCATCCTATCTTTACCAAACTTAACCACGTTGTTAATATCAATGAAAGCTCGGACAAGTTCGAAAACCAGCCATATCGGACTAGTATCAGCGGAGTTGTAGCCCTTGATTTAGTTAAAAATGCTATATTTTGCATTGTTAAGACGATAGAGGCTTCATTGTTCATCCGATCTTTACCAATCTTTATCAGATTGTTAATGTCGTTGAAAGCTCGAACAAGTTTGAAAACCAGCCATATCGGACCAGTAACGGGGAAGTTATGGCCCTTGATTTAGTTAAAAATGCTATATTTTGCCTCGTTAAGACAATAGGGGCTTCATTGTTCATCCACTCTTTACCAAACTTGAACAGATTTTTAATATCAAAGAAAGCTCAGACAAGTTCGAAAACCAGCCATATCGACCCAGTAACATCGGAGTTATGGCCCTTGATTTACTTCAAAATGATATATTTTGCCTCGTTAAGACGATAGCGCCTTCATTTTTCATCCGATCTTTACCAAACTTCATGAAATTGTTAATGTTTATGAAAGCTTGGTCAAGTTCGAAAACCAACCAGATCGGACAAGTAACAGCGGAGTTATGGCCCTTGATTTTGTTAAAAATGCTATAATATGCCTCGTCCTACGATAAGGCCTTCATTTTGCATCTGATCTTTGCCAAACTTTACCAGATTTTACAACTGTCTTTTTTATATTATTATTCATTTTTATTTTAATCATTATTTTTTTTTTTTTTTATTTATTTATTTATTTTTTTTTTTTTTTATTATTTTTTTTTTTATTATGGCTCCCCCACACAAAGTGTGGTAGGGGAGCCATATTGTTTTTGTGCTTTCTGTCTGTCTGAAGGTCTGTCTGTCTGTGTCACAAACGATGTCCGATCAATAACTAGAGAATGGTTGGACCAAGGGTCCTCAAACTTGGAAGGATGGTTGGTCATGACAAGTAGATGACCCCTATTGATTTTGGGGTCACTAGGTCAAAGGTCAATGTTGCGGTGACATTGACTATCAAAACGATGTCCGATCAATAACTAGAGAATGGTTGGACCTAGGGTCCTCAAACTTGGAAGGATGGTTGGTCATGACAAGTAGATGACCCCTATTGATTTTGGGGTCACTAGGTCAAAGGTCAATGTTGCGGTGACATTGACTATCAAAGAGCCATATTGTTTTTGTGCTTTCTGTCTGTCTGAAGGTCTGTCTGTCTGTGTCACAAACGATGTCCGATCAATAACTAGAGAATGGTTGGACCAAGGGTCCTCAAACTTGGAAGGATGGTTGGTCATGACAAGTAGATGACCCCTATTGATTTTGGGGTCACTAGGTCAAAGGTCAATGTTGCGGTGACATTGACTATCAAAACGATGTCCGATCAATAACTAGAGAATGGTTGGACCTAGGGTCCTCAAACTTGGAAGGATGGTTGGTCATGACAAGTAGATGACCCCTATTGATTTTGGGGTCACTAGGTCAAAGGTCAATGTTGCGGTGACATTGACTATCAAAACGATGTCCGATCAATAACTAGGGAATGGTTGGACCTAGGGTCCTCAAACTTGGAAGGATGGTTGGTCATGACAAGTACATGACCCCTATTGATTTTGGGGTCACTAGGTCAAAGGTCAAGGTTGCGGTGACATTGACTATCAAAACGATGTCCGATCAATAACTAGGGAATGGTTGGACCTACGGTCCTCAAACTTGGAAGGATGGTTGGTCATGACAAGTAGATGACCCCTATTGATTTTGGGGTCACTAGGTCAAGGCCGTAGGTCTGTCTGTGTCACAAACGATGTCCGATCAATAACTAGAGAATGGTTGGACCTACGGTCCTCAAACTTGGAAGGATGGTTGGTCATGACAAGTAGATGACCCCTATTTATTTTGGGGTCACTAGGTCAAAGGTCAAGGTCGTGGTGACCTTGACTATCAAAACGATGTCCGATCAGTATCTAAAGAACGGTTGGACCTAGGGTCCTCAAACTTGAAACGACGGTTAGTCATGACAAGTAGAGGGGTCACTAGGTCAAAGGTCAAGGTCGTAGTGACCTTGACTATTAATACGATGTCTGATCAATAACTAGAGAACGGTTGGACCTAGGGTCCTCAAACTTGGAAGGATGGTTGGTCATGACAAGTAGATGACCCTATTGATTTTGGGGTCAAAGGTCAAGGTTGCGGTGAAACGATGTCCAATCAATAACTAGAGAATGGTTGGACCTAGGGTCCTCAAACTTGGAAGGATGGTTGGTCATGACCAGTAGATGACCCTATTGATTTTGGGGTCACTAGGTCAAAGGTCAAGGTTGCGGTGAAACTATGTCCGATCAATAACTAGAGAATGGTTGGACCTAGGGTCCTCAAACTTGGAAGGATGGTTGGTCATGACCAGTAGATGACCCCTATTGATTTTTTATTTTTTTTAATTTATTTATTTTTTGATTTTTTTTTTTTTAATTTTTTTTTTTTTAAATATTTTTTAATTTTAATTTTTTGTTTAATTATTTGATTTTTTTCAATTTTTGCATAAGAAGTTTTAGGGTCGGCCCTTTAAAAAAATAGGGTCGGTCGGGTTCCTTGAACCACACATATTTTTTTATGTGGCCTTACTGATACAGATAGTAGATACAGTCACAGGGATATTGAATATCAAAACGATCTCAG
Source organism: Cyrtodaria siliqua (assembly GCA_037043455.1). Classification (NCBI taxonomy): domain Eukaryota; kingdom Metazoa; phylum Mollusca; class Bivalvia; order Adapedonta; family Hiatellidae; genus Cyrtodaria; species Cyrtodaria siliqua. Next base: position 12,956 of record JAWPHD010018105.1, on the reverse strand, counting down.
ATCAATAAAGAACAGTTGGACCTAGAGTCGTCAATTATGTCTGTTCGGGCGAGTGGGGGAGCCATACGTTTTTGTCCCATGGACAATAACAATTTCTAGTTTTTTTTTTTTTTTAATTATTATTATTTTTTTCATATTTTTTTTTTTTTTAAATTATTCCATTTTTTTCAGATTTTTTTTTTTTTTTTTTTTTTTTTTATCTCTATGTTGGACCAGAAATAAATGCTATATTTTGCCTCGTTAATTTGGCCTTCATTTTTCATCTAATCTTTACAAACTTTACCAGATTCTTTAGTTATGGTCCTTGATTTAGTCAAAAAGCTGTTTTTTGCCTGAAACTTTCAAAAAAACGTAAATGGCAGTCACTCGCTTCATTGATGTTATAAGAGCCATGTTAGCCAGTAGAGCGTCCACAGGCCCTCTTGGGCCTCTTGTTTATTTTTTATTTATTTTTTTTATTTTTTTTTTTTTATTATCTCTACTGGCCAGTTCGAAAACCAGCCAGATCGGACCAGTAATGGCAGAGCTGTGGCTCTTGATTGAGTTAAAAATGCTATATTGCTATATTTTGCCTTGTTAAGACGATAGGGCCTTCATTTTTCATCCTATCTTTAACAAACTTTACCACATTGTTAATATCAATGAAAGCTCGGACAAGTTCGAAAAACAGCCATATCGGACTAGTAACAGTGGAGTTCCTTGATTTAGTTAAAAATGCTATATTTTGCCTCGTTGTTCATCTGATCTTTACCAAACGTTATCAGATTGTTAATGTTGTTGAAAGCTCGAACAAGCTCGAAAACCATTCATATCGTCCGTCGTCCTCTGTCCGTCCGTCCGTCCGTCCGTCCGTAAACTTTTTTTGTAGCGACTACTCCTCTGAAACTACTGAATGGATTTTCATGAAACTTTACAGAAATGTTGCCCATGAAGTCTAGTTGATCCTAGCAAAAATTCATGTTGATGTGAAATCCCAGATGGCTGCCAAATCTAAAAATAGATTTTTAAAAAAAAAGTTTGTAGCGACTACTTCTTGAAAACTATAAGTGATATTGATATGGGACTTTTTCTAAAATGATCAGCATGACATGATGGTTATCCGAGTCGAACATTATTTTTATTCGACGTTAAACATGGCTGCCAGTGGCCATCTTTGTTTACATAGAGTTATATAATGAAAACTTGTAGCGATTACTCCTGTGAAACTACTCGACAGATTTTCATGAAACTTCTAACGAATGTTGCTCTTGATGTCATATTGATCCTAGTAAAATTTCAGGTCGGCCGGAAATTCAAGATGGCCGCCATGGCTAAAAATAGATTTTCAAAATACAAGTTTGTAGCGACTACTTCTTGAAAACTATAAGTGATATTGATATGGGACTTTTTCTAAAATGATCAGCATGACATGATGTTGGTCCTTGTCAAAAATATTTTGATTCAATGTTAAACATGGCTGTCAGCGGCCATCTTGGTTTACATAGAGTTATATAATGAAAACTTGTAGCGACAACTCCTCTGAAACTACTTGACGGATTTTCATGAAACTTCACAGGAATGTTGCTCTTGATGTCTAATTGATCCTAGCAAAAATTCAGGTCGGCCGCAATTCAAGATGGCCGCCACGGCTAAAAATAATTTTTCAAAAAACAAGTTTGTAGCGACTACTTCCTGAAATCAAAATCAATCAGTAGAGCTTCAAGGTCATTGACCTCTTGTTCATCCTATCTTTACCAAACTTTACCACATTGTTTATATCAATGAAAGCTCGGACAAGTTCGAAAACAAACCAGATCGGACCAGTAACAGCGGAGTTATGGCCCTTGATTTAGGTAAAAATGCTATATTTTGCCTCGTTAAGACGATAGGGTCTGCATTTTTCGTCCGTTCTTTACCAAACTTTATCCGATTGTTAATGTGAATGAAAGCTCGGTCAAGTTCGAAAAACAGCCAGATCGGACTAGTAACAGCGGAGTTATGGCCCTTGATTGTGTTAAAAATGCTATAATTTGCCTCATCATTTTGCATCTGATCTTAGCCAAATTTTACCAGATTTTATGACTCTTTATTTTTTTATTTTTTTTATTTTTATTTTTTTTTATTTTTTTTTTTATTTTTAATTTTTTTTTTGTTGGACCATTCAGACCAGTAACAGAGGAGTTATGGCTCTTGATTCTCTAAAAAACGTAAATGGCAGTCACACGCTTCATTGATGTTATAAGAGCCATGTTAGCCAGTAGAGCTTCCACAGGCACTCTTGGGCCTCTTGTTTAGTTCTTAGCTTATGGGATGACGTCCGTCGTCCGTCGTCCGCCTGTTAATTTTTGTCTTGTGAACACTCTAGGGCCGTCGTTATTAATCGGATCTTTACGAAACGTTGACGGTGTCTTTACATCAATAAAAGCTCGGACAAGTTCGGAAACCAGCAAGTTCGATTTAGTTTCACCGGAGTTATGGCCCTTGTTCTGCAGAAAAATGCCATATTAAACCTTGTGAACACTCTAGCACCTTCATTTACTTTTTGATCTTTACCAAACTTGCACATATTGTTAATATCAATGAAAGCTTGGACAAGTTCGAAAACCAGCCAAATCGGATCAGTGACACCGGAGTCATGGCCCTTGTCTTTTCTGAAAAATGTTATTATCTGCCTTGTGAACACTATTATTCGGATCTTTACGAAACTTTGCCAGTGTCTTTATATCAATTAAAGCTCGGACAAATTCGAAAACCAGCCAGATCAGAATAATTTCACCGGAGTTATGGCCCTTGTTTTTTTCTGAAAAATGCTATTTTCTGCCTTGTGAACATTCTAGCACCCTCATTTATTATTTGATCTTACCTAACTTGCACAATATCAATGAAAGCTTGGACAAGTTCGAAAACCATCGGATCAGTAACATCAGATTATGGCCCTTGTTTTGCTGAAAAATGCCGTTTAAAGCCATGTGGACACTAGCACCTTCGTTTATTATTTGATCTTTACGAAACTTTGCCGGTGTCTTTATATCAATAAAAGTTCAGACAGGTTCGAAAACCAGCCAGATCAAATTAATTTCACCGGAGTTATGACCCTTGTTTTGCTGAAAAATGTCATTAAGCCTTGTGAACACTCTAGCACCTTCATTTATTATTTTATCTTTACCAAAATTGCACAGATTGTTAATATTAATGAAAGCTCGGACATTTCGAAAACCAGCCAGATCAGAATAATTTCACCGGAGTTATAGCCCTTGTTTTTCTGAAAAAATCTATTTTCTGCCTTTTGAAAACTCTAAGGCCTTCAATGTTAATCGGATCTTTACGAAACTGTGCCAGTGTCTTTATATCAATGAAACCTCGGACAAGTTCGAAAACTGGCCAGATCGGAATAATTTCACCGGAGTTATGGCCCTTGCTTTGCTGAAAAATGTCATATTAAGCCTTGTGAACACTCTAGCACCTTCATTTATTATTTGATATTTACCAAACTTGCACATATTGTTAATATTAATAAAAGGTCGGATAACTTCGACAACCAGCTAAATCGGACCATTAACAGCGGAGTTATTGTCCTTGATTTAGTAAAAAATGCTATATTTTGCCTCGTTAAGACGATAGGGCCTTCATCTTTCATCAGATCTTTACGCAACTTTACCAGATTATTTATATCAGTGAAAGCTCGGACAAGTTCGAAAACCATCCAGATTGGACCATTTACATCGGAGTTATGGCCCTTGAATTTCTGAAATATGCTATATCTTGGCCTCATTAAGACGAAAGGGCCTTCATTTGGCCGGATTTCATTGAAACTTTGCAGGGATGATCAGTACCAAACCTAGTCGTACATAGTCACCGTGTTCCAGTTGAATGATTTTGGCGGAAGTACAGCCCTTTAAAGGTTTTAACACATAAACTTTGTTCCGACTAGTTCTCCTGAATCCCTGGCCGGATTAAACGAAACTTTTTAGGGATGATCAATTCCATGTCTAGTTCTGCAAATCATCGCCGTGTTCCGGTTGAATGATTTTTGGTGGTGTTATGGCCCTTTAAAGGTTTTAAGACACTAACTTTGTTCTTACCAGTTCTCCTGAACCCCTGGTCGGATTTAAACGAAACTTTCTAGGGATGATCAATTCCATGTCTTGTTGTGTAAATCTTTGCCGTGTTCTGGTTGAATGATTTTTGGCAGAATCATGGCCCTTTAAAGGTTTTAATACACAAACTTTGTCTGATCTACTTCTCCTGAACCCCTCTCAAGATTTCAATGAAACTTTGCAGCGATGATCAGCACCAAGCTTAGTTGTGTATGCCATCGTCGCGTTCCGGTTTACAGATATTTGGCAAAGTTATGGCCCTTTAAAGGATTTTGTTACCACAATTTGTTTTGGGCTAGTTCTCCTGAACCCCTGGCTGGATATAGACGAAACTTGACAAGGATGATCAGTATCAAGCCTAGTTGTGCATATCATCGCCATATTTTGGTTGATTGATTTTTGACAGAGTTATGGCCGTTTAAATGTTTTAATACACAAACTTTGTCCAGATTAGTCTCTTCTGAACTCTTTGCCAGATTTCAGCGAATCTTGACGGAGATGATCAGTACTAAGCCTAGTTGCACCTGTCATTGCCATGTTCTGGTTGAATGAATTTTGGCAGATTTATGAGTCCTTAAAGGTTTTAATACACTAACTTTGTCTAAACTAGTTCTCCTGAACCTCTGGCTGAATTTCAACGAAACTTTGCAGGGATGTTCAGTACTAAGCCTAGTTGCGTATACCCCTAGGGAAGAACATCAAACATCTTCTTCTCTGAAACAACAAGAGATAAAGGTTTAATATTTTTTATTTAATATCAGCTTTTGCATCCTCTAACAAGTTTGTTCAAATGGTGAACCTGGGGTCAAATTTGGGCCCTGCCCCGGGGGTAGCCAGTAGAGCGAGCCTCTTGGTTAAATAGTTGTTTGCAGAAATAAGGGACTTACAATTTTCTTCTTTAACGCAAAAAAGTTCTTCGGTGAGGGATATGGGTGTCGTCAACTGTTGTTTCTCATAAGAAAGCTTGGTTCTTTTTTCTTCAATTGGAAGTTTAGGGGCCCTTGTTGGATCAGATTTACATAGAGTTATAGGGAAGAACTTCAAAAAAATTCTATGAAACCACGAGAGATAAAGGTCAATATTTTGTATTTATTATCAGCTTATGGATCCTCTACCAAGTTTGTTCAAATGGTGACCCTGGGCTCAAATGTGGCCCCGCCCAGTGGTCACAGTTTTACATAGACTTATATAGAAAAAAACTTCAAAAATCTTCTCTGAAATTTCAGGAGCTAAAGGTTTAGTATTTTGTATTTATTATCAGCTTATGGATCCTCCAAAAAACAAATGTTCAAATGGTGACCCTGGGGTCTAATTTGGCCCGCCCCTGGGGTCACAGTTTTATATAGACATATATAGGGAAAAAATGTTTTTCTCTGAAAACTACAAGAGTCAAGGGTCTAATATTTTTTACTTACACTCAATTTATGGTCCTCTATCAAGTTGTTTGAATGGTGACACTGGGGTCACATGTTTTACATAGAGTTACATAGGGAAAAAACTTTTTAAAAAATCTTCTTCTCTGAAGCGACAAGAGCCAGAGGTTTAGTAAGTTGTTTTTACCATCAGCTTATGGTTATCTACGAAGTTTGTTCAAATGGTGACCCTGGAGTCAAATTTGGCCCTATCCCCGGGGTCACATGTTTTATATAGACTTATATAGGGACAAACTTAAACAAAATCTTCTTTGAAATTACAAGAGCCAACAGTTTAATATTTTGTATTTACACTCAGCTTATGCATCCTCTACCAAGTTTGTTCAAATGGTGACCCTGTGGTCAAATTGGGTCCTGGGTCGCATGTGAAAGTTGTTTTGAGTGTTTATATTAACGAAAGTTTGATTTGTTTTAAAGCCAGCAAAACTTGAGCCAATACATCCCTCCCCCATATCTTGATAATTGAAAACAGTTTATATAAAATTAGTTTGATATTGCCATATCTGACATACAATCCTTCTATCCACCCCCACCACCACTAACTCCACCCCACCCCACCCCACTATGGACACCATAATTATAGCCAGTAGAGCGATACCGGCCCTCTTGGGCCTCTTGTTTATATCAATAAGTTGATTTCTTGATATCAAGAAATGAAAATAAATACAATAGTTGCAATGATGTTTCCCTGTTAGTATGTGTTACAATGTCTTTTTTTTATTTTTTTTATAAGAAATCAGTTTATTTCTTGATACTAAGAAAGGCAATTATAGATATCAGTAACACAATTATTGATAGTTACCAAAAAATACATTAAATTCTTAATTTCAATAATTAGTGTTTCTTGATATCAATAATTCGATGATTTCTTGATATTAAGAAATTAGTTGCGGTATCAAAAATACAGAATAGAATATTAAAACGGCGCACCATCAGTATGGCAATTTTATTTCAACATATCTTGTGTTAAAATAAAATACAACTGCTTCAGTCAACATATTCAAACTAAACGTTACGGGATGATTGGGCGTCACGCCTTTAGGGATGATTGGGCATCACGTCTTTACATGATGATTGGGCGTCACGCCTTTACATGATGATTGGGCGTCATGCCTTTACATGATGATTGGGCGTCACGCCTTTACATGATGATTGGGCGTCACGCCTTTACATGATGATAAGTAATCACGCCATGACGCGCATATCATTTCAGCGTTTTGATCAATTGAGTATTATATAACCCTATGTCCTTTATTTCTTTTGAATTTATTAAAAATATCTGTCTTTTCGCCTACAGTTTCAAATGGGTCATCTTACAGGATGATTGCATATCATGCCAAGATATCGTTACACGTGTGACCCCGTATGGTACCAGGGGCCCCGTTTGGTTACGGGCAAAGAATAGGGCCACTGCAGATCCCGTTGGAGGGGAAGGCAGAGGGGTAGACCCCTCCCCGCAAATTCATGTCCATTTTTATCTTTTTTGTTCTTGCTCATTGAAGGTCTTCAGCATGACCCCTGCATTGTTTCAGTTGCCATCTCGCTCATATCACTAGAGCAGTGGTAGAAAAACTATGACGTGGCTCCAGCGTAAATGGAGTTCTACAATAGAATTTGCAGCAACTCTGCAGTTCAGGGTGAGAAGAATCTAGGCCCATATACATGGAGGATGAGCCTGGCATGTTCATTCCTGTTAGGCGCCATATAACCTTTCATGTGTTGGTGCGCCTTAAAACCCCAATTCAATTCAATTTGTTACACTTGTGCCAAAATAAGTATTAACTGCGTTATGTCTCTTTAAATTTAGATAACATAATCGTGTAGGATCCTTATTTCCAACAAATTCAAACGAAACTTGAATAAGATGGTAGGGTTTAATTCCCATCTGCGCATTTCGTTTGTAACTGGTCCGTTTACGGATCTCGACTTAGCGATGCGGGTGTATGTATGTTCGTCTGTTCGTCTGTTCGTTCGTCCATGCGCCCGACTCTTCATTTACTTGTATCTTCTAAATTACTGGCAGGATTTTCACACAACTTCGTCAGAATGTTCCTTATATGCATCTATCATCTTGTGCAAAATGTCAAGTCTCCGTGACCTACTTTTGACGAAACAGGTCACGTTCGGTCTCCGCTACGAAATGGAATCTTGCTTCTTTCTTGCAGTATGTACAACGGCTCTTTATTGTATATATCCCGGGATCGGCTCTGCATTGTATATACCCCGGAAACGGCCTACATTGTATGAACCCCGGGGATGGCTGTACATGTATATACCCCGGAAACGGCTCTATATGTATATATCCCATGAGCGATTCAACAGTTTATATACCCCCGGGAGTGGCTCCTCATTGTAAATACCGCCGAAGCGGCTCTTCATTGTAAATACCCCGGGAGCGGCTCCACATTGTAAATACATTGTAAATACCCGGGAGCGGCTCTTCATTGTAAATACCCCGGGAGCGGCTCCACATTGTAAATACCCCGGAGCGGCTCTTCATTGTAAATACCCCGGGAGCGGCTCCACATTGTAAATACCCCGGGAGCGGCTCTTCATTGTAAATACTCCGGGAGCGGCTCCACATTGTTAATACCCCGGGAGCGGCTCTTCATTGTAAATACCCCGGGAGCGGCTCTTCATTGTAAATACCCCGGGAGCGGCTCCACATTGTAAATACACCGGGAGCGGCTCCACATTGTAAATGCCCCCTGAGCGGCTCCTCATTGTGTATACACATGGTATTTCTCCGGGAGCGACCCTACACTGTATATACACTGGGAGTACCTTTACATTGTATATTCCCACGAGCGGCAGTGCATTATTTATATCATGGTAGCGGCTCTAAATTCTATATACCTGGGAGTGGCCCTACACTTTATAGGCCCCGGGAGTAGCTTTACATTGTATATTCCCCACGAGCGGCAGTGCATTATTTATATCATGGTAGCGGCTCTAAATTATATATACCTGGGAGTGGCCCTACACTTTATAGGCCCCGGGAGTAGCTTTACATTGTATATTCCCCACGAGCGTCAGTGCATTATTTATATCATGGTAGCGGCTCTAAATTCTATATACCTGGGAGTGGCCCTACACTTTATAGGCCCCGGGAGTAGCTTTACATTGTATATTCCCCACGAGCGGCAGTGCATTATTTATATCATGGTAGCGGCTCTAAATTGACTATACCAGAGAATGGCCCTACGCTGTTTATGCCTCCCCCTGGGAGCAACTGTACATTAATTATACCATGGTAGCGGTTCTAAACTGTATATACCAGGGAGTGGCCCTACACTGTATATGCTTCGGGAGTGATTGTACATTATGTATATCACGGTTGCGGTTCTAAATTTTATATACCAGGGAGTGACCCTATACTCTATATACCTCGGGAGTGGCGTTATATTTTATATACCCCCGGAGAGGCTGTACATTTTTTATATCATAGTAGCGGCTCTAAATTGTATATACCAGGGAGTGGCCCTACACTGTATATACCCAGAGAGTGGCATTATAGTTTGTGTACGCCCGGAGCGGCTGTACATTAGTTATATCATTGTAGCAGCTCTAAATTGTATATACCAGGGAGTGGCATTATACCCCAGATTGAATATACCCCGGAACGGCCGTACAGCTTATATATCTTGGTAGCGGCTCTGCATTCCGACTCGTAGCTACAGGTTTGGGAATGTACATGCTATATAATAATCAAGCATTGACAAAAGTGTCTTGCTTAAAACTGAAATCTAGTCAGGAACATGCACTTAAACGCAGAAAATCACATCAAATGAAGAAATCACAAACAAATATGAGTGTGGATTGGTTGGATGGTGCATACCACCGGATCTCAATAGAAAGGGATTTACCTCGATTAAATATCAGAACGGGAGCGGCTCTACGCTGTATATACCCACGGAGCAGCCATACGGTGTTTATATCATTGGAGCGGCTCTACACTGTATACACCCCGGGATCGGCTGTACATTGTATATATACTTTGAGAGCGACGTTAAATAATATCAGGCTGTCTGTGTTCAGGTCAATTCACTTCTTATTTAGGACACTTTTTACTGATTTAGTATACTATCAAACATGCTTTTAAAGAAAACAGATGGAAGTGAGTCAATTGACGAAGACTAATGGAATTGTGGATAAGAGGTGCGACTGTTAATAGCAATGTTTTGAAGGTAAAGTGTCATTTTAAGATTACCAACTGGGTTACTCCCGAGTTACGGTTATGTATCATAGTCTCGCGTTCTTATCTCAGACATGTGTATGTATGACGAAATAGGAAAACAGTGTGGCAAACACGCCTGTTGTCGACTAAGATTAAGCGAGGTTTGATTTAGTGCGGAGGATTTCGATGTTAGTTTAGGGTTTATGGATTTCATGTGCACAAATAGCAAACGGAACTACTTTATCAATTACATTTTTCAAAATAAATCTGATTTGTTAACAACAAGAATGTGTATACGTCATGTAATTTATCCGGTATATTAACAGTTTTCATTTGGGTGTTATCTTTTTCTATAAATTCTTGCTTACTTTAAGCGGACACATATCATTAAATCATCATTCGATAAAAGTCGCTCGTTTGACAGTGACATGGTTTACAATATTTGATGACGTACTTATTTTAACTTTTACAACTGTGGATTTATTACATTTTATTTTAAAGTGCGATTGGACTTGCCCAGTAAGTATTTTGATATCATTTCTTGTTATTTTAAGGTGCTAGTGGACTTGCCCAGTAGGTATTTTGATATCATTACTTGTTATTTTAAAGTGCTTTTGGAATTGCACAGTAAGTATTTTGACTTCGTTACTTGTTACTGAGTCTTGGCAAGACACTTTCTATTAGCTTCTTCTGTCGGATGGGGTGGCAAACCACGTTAAAGACCCGTGGAAGATATTCGTTAGTAATAATAGTGTAGGTTCCCGGATTCCTATGTGTCCTTACCCTCTCTCTGTGGCGGCTCTAAATAACCTATAGTGTGTTGATGAGTTGCTAAATAACATTCAATTCAGTTGTAAGGTTGTATTTATGCGAAAGAAATATAAAAAGATCGGACAGGGAAAGTAGCATTCAAGGAGGACAGTCAACCACAAAACACAGAAACAAACACGCAAACAGACAAACAAGAAGGCAAAAGCAATAATAAATGCAAATGACATCACAAACACTAAAGGGTTGATAATAGGGCTACCGCCTTGGAACGGTCAGTGGCAAAGTAGGCCACTGGGGGTTTAAACCGGTTCTAGGGTGCACCAAACCTCACACTTACCCTACTGTCATCCCATTAAAACAGGACAGTGTAAATAAAGAACTCTCCGCCGTGATCTAATCTCTAACCAACAAGGCAGCATCAATAGGCAATATAAGTAAAACACAAATATGCTCGTGTAAATATAATACAAAACACAATAGCTAGAAAGTCACAAAGAAGGTACTCAATGACTTGGCAGAAGCCAGAGTAGTAAGAGAATAAACCGTTAAGGGAAGCCTTTCATTGTAAACTACTACAGTGGTACCTAACGGAGCAATAATTAACGCAAAGCTACACAACCTATACTTTAAATGGTACTAACTCATGGAGATGAATAAGTCACGGGTGAAGTAGTTTCGTTCGACAAATATCCCAAAGTCGATATATAAGTCGAAATTCGATGCGCAAATAAAACGTCACATTTTAAATAAACGACTTCCAGATATATTTCATGCAAACATAGTGCATGGAGAGGGATTTCAACCTGGGGCAGTGCGAGCTTATTTGCTCTTTAATACCCGAAAATAGCCACAGCACCGCCGATATGTGTTGATACTTGTAACATTTTTAACACTAAATAGGCATTAACCACTAATTAGCGCGCACACTCGCACACACAACTACTAAACAAAACGTCTAAATGAAGTCATTTTTGAGACGGAATCCTAGTTTCTGTTTCATAAATATTGTTTTACACCACGTCAGGTTTATTTACCTGTGCGACGTGATGGTCTATATAAAGATACATTTTGAGGTGCGTTCATATTAGGTTATTTCCATCGAAATAGACTGGACTAAATACACATCGAACCTGTACACGTGTAGCGCTATAGCTTCAAGAAATCAAATGGCTTTCTAAATCAAAAACACGACATTCTGGTTTACAGTCCGGCTCGTTTTCTTAACTTAATAATATTGTATTGCAGATATATTACATCAATTCAACATCACATTATTCATAGCAACATATGCAAATGGATTGAACTACAGGTTATTACAACATTAGTTACAGTTCTCTCCATTGTGGCTGAAAAGGTGTACGTGGTTATCGGTTTGAAATTGTAACAATACATTTAAATATAAACTCCATAAGGAAAAACGAAGAGAGAGAAAATCCAAAAATGTAAACTCTGCCGTGCCATTCTACCACCACGCAATCTCCACCGAAATAACAGCGCATATCCCCATTCAGGCTGATAGAAACATTGCGACAGTTGATATAGACAAAATACAACGGTATTTTGTTGGAATCGTTTGGTGTTTTTAAAACAGTTTGGAACTTGAGTAAATACAATGTGATTTTCTTCGTCCGTTGGTCGATGCCGTATACAAGTTTGCGAGGACTTAAAGGGTGAAATATACGAGTGTTCAAAATAATTGCCGTCTTTCATTTCTGATAATGACACATCGAAACAAGTAATGCTCAACATCTTCAACATCATCACCGCATATACAATTGGGATTATCCCCCAAATGATTAAGATAGAGATAGCGTTTAAATTACTGCAATTGTTTCGCAAACGCGCATGTAGAACTAAAAGGCATCTATCACGCAATATGTAGTATTGGGGTACTATCGGTGGTTTAAAGTAATTTGCAAGTCTAGTTTAAAAACTCAAAAGGGTTGGTGCTTCGCGAATGTTACTATCAAGTTCGTTTCAAAGTTTTAGAGATGACGGTAAGACTGATCTCGAAAACAATTCTGTTCTTCTAGGTAAAGTAGCGAAGTTGGAACTGTTTCTCTAGTTATAAGGATTCGAGTCTGCAATAGTTGCGGGGAATATTTCATTCAAGTAACTCGGTAAATCTCCATTTTTAAACTTATAGGTAAATATCAACTTGTGGATGTGTCTTCTGTCGGAAAACATTGTAGGGCGAAGGTAAGATTTATATATTTGATTAAGCGTTTGAAGTTTTAATTTAAATTTCATTAATTTCATTTAACCTAATACCTTAGACGCAGATGTTACAATATTTGACATATATTGATGCAGGACCCATCGTGACTAAGGGTTGCTTCTAGATGTTTAAGATGATCAACAAAGTTAAGATGATTATTTTTAAATATCAAAGACGGACGGTTTCTGTTTGCAAGTGAAAGAACATGAATTCAGTTTTTTACTAGCCATTGCTTTGACCAATTCGATGTTTTACGCAAGTCGTGATTAATTGTAGTTTCC